>JAODAL010004731.1:0-152380 GCA_025379985.1 Phyllomedusa bahiana
GTCAATTGAACTTTTTGCTCAAACGAAAAAGAAAAAAATTTTTTGTTTTGATTTTGAGAAAATCGAATGTTTGACTCGAACTTAATTTTCTCAAAGGTTTTTCAAAAACACTACTTTTTCCCCCCTCCCCCAAAAATGGGGGACAATGGATGCAAGGTGGGGCAACTGTCTAGGCACCACCTCAGGGCTTTCAGGAAAGAGGAGCAAGGGGCATGAGAGCTCAGGAGATATCCTGCTTCATACACAGGGGGTGATATTATTTAAACCCAACCCCCTGGCTTTATCATTTAGATCCAAGGTCAATGCAAAAACTGCATCCAGCAGTTATTCAGGGGGGGGGGTGCCCCCTTTCACCACCAATGGGAAACCCACAAAATAATTTGGGGGGAAGTCATTAGAACAAGTCCCCTTCTAAAGGCCCACAGGCTTTACCATCTTCAGCCCCTTTTTAAAACTCTCCCAGAAGCCAGAAAGCGGGGATAATAGTACACTGTTTTTGACACTATCGCAATACTTATTATTGCGAATAGTGTCAAGGATAGACGCTTGGGGTCAATTCCCTTTAGGGGGTTTTAAAGTACAAATAACAAATTTAAATGTTAAAAAAAAAGCTCAAAAACTCTCCTTTCTCCAATCTTACAAATAAAGAAAAGGAAAAAAAGCAAATCAGCTCCTAAACTGTGTATTTTGGTTGCTTTGCCTCCCCAAAAATTGAAATAAAAAGCAAATCAAGTTGCAGGAAAAAAGGAAAATAACTAACCAGCTCTAAACTTTGTATTTTGGTCGCTTCGCCTCTCCAAAAAACGAAATAAGAAGCTAATTGAGATGGAGGTATCCAAAAATTGTACCAATAAACACTACACTTCAGTACACAAAGAACAAGCTCTTATACAAGACTGCTGATGGAAAAAAAGTAATTGGTCTCCGAAAATGGCAATGCAAAAAATAATTCCAGTGGAATTGTACTGACCAGAAAAAAAGTAAAAAGTCATTTATACCTCACAGTAAATCCCATCAAAACTAAACCTCCAAAAACAGATGGCAAAGGACACGAAAATATCTTGTATTGTGGTTAGACTTCCAGAATACTACTGTGGCCTACTTATAAACCAGGTAATACACCCTTGATTTTTTTCAGCTACACTGCTTGACATGGCACTTGTCACTAGTAATATGCCATTCTTCTTGGTCCCCTATTGGGTTACAATCACCTAACAAATTACATACTTAAACACAAAAAGCCAAAGTTCTCTTCATCCGACTTGTGCTCATTTTAGAAGAATTTCCATCATTCTCTAAAGTTTTTCCAACATAAACTTTGCAAATATTCCATGGGGCAACAAATATTTAACACTTTTGGGTAAAATATTATTATTTAGTGCTGATCTGAAAAACACCCTTTTTAAATTTCCCTGCACATCCATTTTCTGAAATCTTCTGTTTGGGGTTTATTTTAAATATTTTTAGGGGTTTCCCGTATTGTACACAATATATGTGCAGTTTTGTAATTTATGACAGGGAAAAAACATGATTTCCTTGCATTTCATTGAAGTTGAAAAAACTTATGCAATTGTTTAAGACAAACACATCAAAAGTCTGGGAAAGCCTGCAGAGACTGTAAAATCTGCTTGCAAAGATTTTGCAAGTTATTTCAAATCTAAGAATCTCTAAACTACTACAGTGCCATCTGATATTGCTAAAATGACTCATCAGTTGTAGAAAGTACCCCTTAAAAACCCCAAAGACACACCAAAACATTCCTCATAAGGGTCATGTTTTTGCACTTTGGATGCAAGACTCGATCAAGACAAAATCCCAGGGTCTTCAAAAATTTTTGTCGGATTTGTTTTGTCTAAAGGTTGCAAAGGTTCCCCACAACCTGCTGTTTGCTACCCCTTAAAATATTGGAACAGAAGGGTCAGTGCCCCACTGTTTTCGTCAAAAAAATGCTTGGTTTTCTTTTAAGAAAAAGAATTGCCCTGAATATCCCAAACTGCCTTACCTTGAGGAAGCCCTGATGACCTCTTCAGTACCTTTCCCCCGAGACATGGAGCCTTAGGATTCGCTCTGAAGAGTTGCGCCATGGGGGCAGGAGAAAGGGTGCTGATTCGTTTGGGCCATGTATGTCGGGGGAGCGTCCTTTTATTACAAAGCCAGAACGTTTTTGATCAAATTTTTTCAAAACAAATCAGAGTTTGGGATCAGGACTCAAGGATGGGGTTTGCTGTCACCTGATACAAAAGTTTCTGTCTTTGAAGCAAACCAAGATGACAACAAGTTTTTGAAAGGGTTACAACCAGTATTTCTGCCCCAACATTGATGGATTTTTTTGCTTTTGGGGCTGTCTATGACGAAGGAGTGACGTCCTTTATAAACTCACAGTGTTAACCCCAAAGGCTGTCTTTTTACACAAGGTAATTTCACCTTAAAATCCCTTTTTCATGCTGCACACACGAAAGAACATCGAAACATGGAGGGTTTGTTAAATACATCAAGTACACAACTACGAGGGAAACATCTGGGGAATTTTAAAAATTTGTGGCATTTCTGTTTGAAGAAGAAGGAAAAACCAAGTGTCGTTTTATTTGCAAAGGGGGACGTCATGTATCATCAAATTTACGTAGAAAAGGGGCCAATCCTTAACCCATTTGACCCCCAGGCAAAAAATGCTCCCAAAAAAACATTTTGTAAACCAAGCAATGTACTTCTGTTTTTCCTTTTCCATAAACTTGGGCTGATAAAAAATTTTGTAAGAAATAACAAGGAAGCAAAGGCTTTTGCATTTGAGAAAAATGTTCCCAAGAAAATGATCTTTTTGTTGCCACAAATCCACACATCATGAATGACAAGACTTAAAAGAGCTGGGGTGGGGCCGAAAAAAATTTTGGAAATCTTTCAAAGATTTTGCAAGAATTTCCTTGGGAACTTCGAGCACTAAACTGCTTAATTCGTTGCAACTTTCTTGAAGCTTAAAAAACAAAAAATCCAACATGTCATTAAAATTAATTTTTGATTTACTTTGGTTTTGTCCCTGCTTTTCTTGATGCAGTCAGTATAACAGGGTGAAACGCTTCGAAAGGAAAATGTTTAAGGTATTGGAATCCATAAATGAGCTGACATTGCTTGACCTAATTTTTGATGCATCGGACATTGGTACAAATAAAATCACTGCAAAACCCTTTGTTTCAGTGGAACTAATGCTGCGGGTAACATTTAAATCTTCTTAAAATAAAGACCCCATGCTTTATTTTTTCTACGTGATACAAACTATTAGAAATTATATTTCCACAGCTCGAATGGGTTTATCATAATCAACTCAAATTTTCAAGACAGCAAAACTTTGGAAAAAAAGTGCGCCCATTTTAGAAACACAATGAAAAAACCATTACTTCAACATGTCTTTTTCAAGTTATGATTACCCCCTTATTTTTTCTGAGCCCCGAGCATTTTATATTAGGCCACTAGCGTTGGCTGAGTTTGGGGGCCCCAGGTATAAAGGGGTTTTTGGGAAAAACTTTGCCCTTTTCTTAGCGTGTTTTTTGGTAAATTAGAACCATTATGTAGAAAATTGTCAAAACTTTTGTTTTTTTAAATTTTTAAAAAAATTTTTTATATAAAAATATCTCTATAGACCCCGGCAACCCCAATGTTTAAAATACCCAGGAAAGAACCAACAGCTCTGCAGGTAAACTCTGAATATATTATTTTATAGTGCATTACTGCTTCAAATGGTAAATATGTTCTAAGTTCTTAGAACACATTTTTGATCAAACTGTGAGAGTCCATCACCAAAAAGGGGATAAATCCATTTAAACATTTTCACCCCTTTTGGGGGATTTCCGGCCACTTTACTTTTCAGGGGATGGGGTTTAGTTTTAAACAGTTTTGTCACAAAAAACCCAAATTGACGGGTGGAGTGTGTGACCAAAATGGAAGGGAAACGTTTTGACGGGGGTTCTGCTGCAAGAAACGGCTTGACTAGGATTTTTTTAGGGGGGTTAGAACGGATGATGTGGTATCTATTTGATGTTTTTAGAGGTATAGCCTGGGATGATGTCTTGGAGCAGGGGCCCCAAGCACAACTTTGTCCTGGGGCCTATAGTGTTGTTAAGACTGCTCTGCTGCCTTTAATCCTGAAATATTTGATTACCTAAATCCTGAATTGTAAATTAGAGTGGGTAGGATTTACATGACTTTGTTACTTTTATAAATGGAAGTGTGTTGCTTTACTAATTGTAGTACTACTATGTTTTCAGCACAGTTTTTATTGTACATTGTAACTTGATGGCACAAATATTATTATTATTAATTGTTTCAGGTAATATCCCTGAAACCTTCACCAGGAAAAGTTCTTATTCTCTGGTTGATTAGCTGTGACTGGAAATAAATTCAGCTTACCATTAATGTTACACCAATAGCAAGTGGGATCTTATTTTGTCTTTCGGACTTCAGTGAAGGAGATCCATTTGGTAAATGTTTTTCCTATTTATAAAAGTTACTGTAGAACATGGACAGGTAGAATAATTAGTAGTAAGTTGTCCATTACTGCTGGAATCATAGCTGGATTTTCTTCTATGCACACAAATCAAACATGCTTACCAATGCTCTAATTGACATGGATCACCGTGTGCTTCTTATTACTGGATTAAATGTTTGACAACCTTACTGTCATTGATGCAGATTTCTAAAATATCTTATTTTAGTTTTCATTTTTTCCATTAAATTGCATTTTATACTGCTACTTAGGCCATATTGCCATCCATTGCCATCCATCTACCCCCAACTTTCACTTACATACCAATTGCATGTTAGTAATAATTAAGAGACAAATAAATGGGAGAATAACTGCAGAATCAGACTTCCTTTGTTTGAAGTCTGTTGCCATGGCGATATATAGGCTTGCATAGGAACATGAGGTGCAAAATGTAATCTTTTATTAAGACTATTTGCAAATTTGCTTTAAATTTTTAGATGAATTGGAGTCGTAAATACAGTGGGAAGATAAACCTTATTTATTTGAAAGTCCAAACACAAACAGTCCCTTAGCACTCACCCTTCCTGAGGCTCTTTATTCCTTTCCTTTAATATCCCGGATATATGATGGCCTATCTGCACGGATCACCGGTAGCGTTCCCGGTTCAAAATAGTTATAACTCAGCATCTACCATATGGTCTACTGTAGGTTGGATATCATTTTTTTAAATGTGTTTTTTTTTTTTTTTACAACCATTTAAGGGGCTTAGAAATATAGTAGTTATTTTTTCACATTTTCATAGAAAATTTGCAAAATAGATTTTTTTAGGGACCAGCAGTTCTGACGTGGCTTTGTGGGGCCTGTAATAATAATAATATATCTTTATTATATAGCACCAACATATTCCGCTGAGCACTTTACAAATTTCATGGGTAAACATACAGACATTACAATAAAAGTACTTACAAATGAGACACAAGGTGTGAGGGCCTGTCGTGGAGCTTACAATCTATTAGGTGTATGGGTGAAACATTACGGTAAGAGTGCTAAGTTTACAAATGGTCAGCCTTGTTTCATAATAGGGGGTGGTTTGATGAAAATGTATGAACATGCCACCTGACAGTACATCTATATACAGATAAGTGCATTGTGAGTGCCCTTGTGTAGGAGTGACAAATGTGTGATAGCAGTTAGGGATCTTGAAAGGCCAGGCTGAGGAGATGTTTTATCAGGGCTCTTAAAAATAGTGGGTTGTGAATGTGCCTGATCGGCCCGCAGTAGCAGTGTTCCAGAGTAATTGGTGCGCACGTGTGAAAATTTGGAGACGGGCATACATGGGGGTTCAGGATGATTGGCATGAGTGTAACCTGATATCAGCAGCAGAGCGGAGAGAGCGGGTTGGGTGGTAGGACAGAGACGAGGGCGGAGATGTAAGGGGGGTTGCAGCGCTGTGGAGAGCTTTATGAGTCGAGAATGTGAGTTTATACTGTATCCTGTACTGAATGAGGCAACTAAGTGCAGTGACTGACACAGGGTAGAGGCGTCGAGTATAGCGGGGCTGGTGGAGAAAGAAAGATGAGACTGGCTGCTGCATCGGACCAGATGAAGAGGGGAGAGTTTGCTGAGAGGGGAGGACGATAAGCATGAGTTTACAGTGACAAGACGAGAAAGAATAAGAGCAGTAATGAGAATTTGAGTAGTTTCCACGGTGAGAAACGGACGGATTCTGGAGGATGTTTTTGTGGGGTGCAGGTGAAGGAGCGGGCAAGAATTGGATATAATTTGGGTGAGGTCAGATCAGAATTAATATAACCCCAGACAGCGGCATGCTGGTCTAGGAGAATTGGTGGGTAACACATTACAGAAAACTGAATAGCAGGCGTTGGGGTTGGTTATTAGATGGCGAAGGACATGGAAGTTTCAGTCTTAGTGAGGTTTAGTTTCAGATGGAGAGAGGAATGATGTCAAGTGGGGGGGGGGGGAGGGGGGGGTGGGGACAGCTGGCCAGACCAGTCCACTGTGTGTTTTGTAGCAGGGCTGTGGATATTTAGTGATGTCAGGGAGAGGTGTTATAAGGTGGTGTATCATCATAGAGATGGTACTGGGAAGCCAAATCACTGTGGGTTTGTCCAATGGGGGCGTGTACATGAAAAGAGGAGGGACCTAGAACTGTTCCTGAGGAACTCAACAGCAAGAGGGAGAGGAGAGGAGATAGAAACCAGAAAATGCTACAAGTAAGGAGCGATCGAAGGTTAAGATGAGAACCAAGAAGAAGGAGCGGTGCTCCTGGAGGCCAATGGCGATGAGCATGCTTGAGAAGAGGTGTGATCCACAGTGTCAAATGTGCAGAGAGATCAAGAGAAGCAGCAAGGAGTAGGTTACCCTGAGATTTTGCTGTAAAGAGGTCATTTGAGACTTTTTCTAAGTTCAGTTTCGTTGGAGATGTTGGGTGCGGAAACCTGATTGCAGAGGAGGGTCAAGAGGAGGTTAGCGGATTAGGCTGAGAGTAGACCAAGCATTCCAGGAGTTTTAGAGAGAAGGGCAGGTTAGAGACCTAGTCAAGTAGTTAGCAGCACAGGACGGGTTCAGAGAAGGCTTTTTTAGTAAAGGGGTTTATGATTGGCGCTGTGTTGACGGAAGATGGAAAGATCCCAGTGGAGAGAGAGAGGTTACAAGATAGCAGTAAGGTGAGAGAGGACTGCTGGAGGAATACACTGGACGAGGGGTGATGGATGGGGTCCAGAGGAGCAGGTAGGTGGGGGCCCACAGACAGGAGATGCCTGGACAATTCTTCCTCTGTCGTTCGGTTCAAGAGCTGAGAGCAGAACTAGATGGCACGTGAGGGGGGTTGAGGGGGGGGAATGGGGGATTGGTTATTACTTCGGGACATATGTTTAGCAGGATATTTTCAATTTTCTCTTTGAGTGAGTTGGCCAGGGTCTTCAGCACAGAGGTCAGTGGACTTGGGGCCTGAGGCTCTAGGTCTTAGGAGGGAGTGGAAGTGTCAAAGAGGCGATTTGGGTTGTGTTGTAGTGTTGAGATGAGGGAGGTGAAATATTTTGTTTGGCGCAGATGAAGGGCAGTGTGGTAAGTCGCTGAGCATGAATTTGTAGTGGAAAAAGTGCTGCAGGTAGGATTCGAGGTTTCTCCACAGCCGCTCAGCACATCTGGGAAACAGCGTGCAGAAGCGAGCTGAGGGTGTTCCAAGGCTGCGGTCGCTGATCTGGTGGTGCGGTGTGTGGCGAGTGCCAACTATGTCCAGGGTGGTTGTGAGAGTTTCAATTTGTTAATGTTTGACAGGCCTGATCAGGACAGGAGAGGGAGGAGGATTGGGGGCAGTGAGGACTGTATGGTGTCTTTGAGTTCCTGAGTATTAACTGGAGCGGTTATATCGGAATGTGTGATGAGCAGGTTTGGTCCGTGAAGGTCTGAGAATTAGTGATAATGAAGAGATAAGGTTGTGGTCAGAGAGAGCATAAGGAGAATTATTTGAAGTTAGAAATTGATCAAGGAAAGATGACGAAGACCAGATCCAGGAGAGTTCCGATCTTGTGGGTTGGAGAGTCAGTAAATGCGAGGAGACCAGAGAGAAGTTAGTGAAGAAAACTGTGAGGCAGAAGGGAGACACGGGGTCATCAATGGGGATGTTGAATCACCCATGATGAGGAGTGGGTATGTCTAGTAGATAGGGAAGTGTTAGGGACGCCAGGCAGCAAAGAATGAATCCAGAAAACTGGGCGGGGAAGAGCCGGGGGCGTCTGTAGACAACTGCCGACTCTGATGTTTAATATGGCCCTGAATGGACTGAGGGTGTGGACGCAAAGGAGGGAAAAGTGAGTGATGGTACGGGGAATGACTGGTAAGTTGCAAATTGGAGAGAGAAGTAATCCGTCTCCTCCACCAGCCTGTTCTCAGGTCTGGGGGTGTGAGTGGGTGAAGTGTAGTCACCATAGTGAGAGCAGCATGGGAAGCGGGGTCAGATGGCTGGAAGCCCATGTTTCTGTGAGGGGGCAGCAGATGAGGTGTTGGAGAGAAAAAACAGGTCTATGAGCAAGCAGTGAGTTTGTTGCAGACGGATGGGGTTCCATAGGGCACACTTAAAAGGAGCAGAAAAAGACGTACAGCGACATAGCATGCAGGGTTTAAGCAGGGTTTCTATGGAAGGAGGAGGAGGTGGGATGAGAAGTGAATATGGGTGGGCCTGGGGTTATAGAGAAAGTCCCTGCAGCAAGAAGCAGGAGAATGAAAAGAGACAGCAGGATGGTTTCAGTGTATGAATATGGCGGCGTCCTTGTGCATTAATATGTGAGCTGGAGGTTTGGGTGGTTGAAGTAAAGGGAAAATAGCGTGTGGGATGAGTCATAGGTGTGGGAAGGAGAGAGGAGTGATATGGAATAAAATTGTTGAGGGCAAGACAGGAGTGTAATGATAGGAGGATAATGGCTGCAAGGTAGATAGTAATAGCAAGCATGGTAATAACGAAATATGCGACGAAGTGCAGCTACTTACAAAAAGGAGAGAGTCCCTGCTCCCTTATGCTCACTTCTGGCTCATTTCTGGGATATTTCTGAGGATTGCCACTTCTAAATTGCCACTTAGAAATTTGGCACGTGATATTTGGCCATCAGACCTCGGTCACAGACCGGAGCTCTGCAACTTATACTCAACTATGATGAGTTCAAATTGAGCATTCAGGTGTCGTAAATGGTGGAGATACAAATAGCTCTGCACAAAGCAGACACTTCACGGGGAATATACTGGGATTCATGGCTACACAAATAAACACAGGATAAATTATGGAAGGCAAAGCTGGGCCAAAATTGTAGACAAAAACATACCATTTAAACTAGGCAGAGACAATTAGACATATAAGGCTGTGGTTTGGCTGGGATTTGCTGTTCAGCAGAAAAGACATACCATTTAAACTAGGCAGAGACAATTAGACATATAAGGCTGTGGCCTGTATGTTGGATACCTCAATAAATGACCCCATCTAAGAAACTACACCCCTTAAAGTATTTAAAAAAGCATTAAAGAAGTTTGTTGACCCTTTAGATATTTCACAGAAATTAAAGCAAAGTGCAGGTGTTTCACCAATTTTTTAGCGTTTGGCTCTGAAAATAAAAAGTTTTCCAATAATCTGCAATTTTAGCTGAAAATGTTTAATTTTTACAAAGATTCCTAGAGAAAAAGCCCCCCAAATTGTGTTACGCAATTTCTTCCAAGCTTGGCAATACTATACATGTGGGTATAAACTGCTGTTTGGGCGCATGGCAGGGTGTACAAGGAAGGGAGTGTTATTTGGCTTTTGGAGCACCAATTTTGGTGGGTGCCATGTCACATTTGCAAAGCCCCAAAAGTACTAGAACATGTGAAACCTTCCAGAAATTGCCCTATTTTGGATTCAACACCCCTCAGGGATCTCATCTAGTGGTGTATTTTGCATTTTGGGTGCACAATTGTTCTGTAGTTATTTTTAGCATTGGCCCATGAAAATGGGGGGGAAAAAATGCAGTTCCGCCATTGTTTTTGGGCTTCATTTTTACAGTATTCACCGTACGGGATAAATGACAGGATAACTTTACTATGGGGGTCAGTACAATTACAATTATATAAATTTGTAATTTTTTATGTTTTATTACTTTTCCACAATAGAAGTGAGTTTATAAAACGTTGCGTTTTTATGTTGTCCTATTCTGACAGCCATAACTTTTTTAATTTTTTGTATACAGAGCTGCTTGTGGGCTTGTTTTTTGCGAGATGAGTTGATGTTTTTATTGGTACCATTATGGGGTGCATATGATGCTTTGAACACTATTTATTAAGGTTTTTGTAAAGCATTTTGAATAAAATACAGCAATTATGGTATTTTTTTTTATGTTTTACAGCGGTCACCGTACGGTATAAATGACATGCTAGTTTTACTCAGCAGGTTGATACGATTACAGCGATACCAAATTTGTATCTTTTTTTTATGTTTTACTGCTTTTACACAATACAAACACTTTTATTCAAAAAGGAAAACATGTTTTTGCATCGCCATAGTCTGATAGCCACAACTTTTTAATTTTTTTTTCTGTTTACGGAGCTGTTTAGGGACTTTTTTTTGCGGGATGAGCTGACGTTTTTATTGGTATCAGTTTTTGGGGGACAAGACTTTATGGTCGTTTATAAATCTGCTTTTTTGGAAAGCAGGGTGAAGAAAATACTGCAATCCTAGCAGTGTTTTTTATTTTTAATTTTAATAGTGCTCACCTTGAAGTATCCGTGACAAGTTAGTTTTACTCCGTGGGTTGAGATGATTACGGTGATACCCAATTTATATAGTTTTTTATGTGGAAGCACTATTTTTTTTTTTAAACAAAGTGTTTTTATTGTGTAAAACAATATTTATGCATCGCTGTATTCTGATAGCCATAACTTTTTAACTTTTCCGTATACAGATCTGTGTAAGGACGTGTTTTTGCGGGATGAACTGACGTTTTAACTGGTGCCACTTTGATGTTGATATGAGTTTTTGATTACTTTTTACTCCATTTTATGTGCTGCAGGATAAACAAAAATCGCAATTCTGTGATTGTTTTTTTAGGGTTTTTTTAAGGCGTTCATCGTACGGGTTAATTAACATGACAGATTTATAGAGAGGGTCGTTACACATGCGGCGATACCAAATATGGGTACTTTATTTATTTTTGATCTTTTTTGGGGCGATTGGCGTTTGTAAAAGGGAAAAGGGCAGTGTACATGTTTTTATTATATTTTTTGTGTTTGTGTTTTACTTTTTTACACTTTTATTTTACTATTTCACACTTTTTCCACTTTTCTGAAGAGGGGAATTGTATGAACGATTGTCAGATCATTCATACAATAGGAGATCAGCACACAGCTTATAGCTGTGTACTGGTCTCCATGGCAACTGTCAGTCACGATGCCCACAATGCATTATGGGCATTGTGACATAACCAGACAACTCGGATGCTGTCATTCAGCGTCCGGGCTGTCGGGTGAGTGGATCAGTGAGCGCGTCTGCGCTGCTCACTGCGCCGGATCGCTGGCAGCAGGAGCTCACTCCTGCTGCCTGCAGCTTCGATTTCGCGACCATGATAGGTCGCGACATCGAAGGTTTAACCCCCACGGCCGGAACTCACTACAGCTGTGGGGGAAGCGGCATGATACCAGTGGTAATATACCGCTGGTTCCATGTCGCGATCTTATGAGCTTTGCTTGTGAGTGCGCAAGATCGCCCTGACGTACCCATACGTCAATTTGCCAGAACCCCTACCCGACCTTGACGTATGGGTACATCAAATGTCGGTAAGGGGTTAAAGGCAATGTAACCATGAATGCTTATAGTTCAAGCAAGCCTTTAAACATTATTTTACAATTAACAGTTAGAATTACAGAAAGTACAATAATGAATAAATTACATGACCCTGACACCATAGATCCACGCTAATCCTTTAAAACAACCCCCTCTTCAAATTCACTAAAATGATTGCCCAAGGACAAACCCATTACCCAATAGTTCCCCCCTTTAAACGAAGAATAACGATACAGACTCACAGTTTGGATTTAATTGGCCACAGTGGTCATTTTATTAACAAACAGCTACCATAAAATTACTTTTAAATAAGCACCAATCATACCAAGTGAGACAGTCCTTGCAGCAACAAAAGGTCTGGCAATCATTTATTTTACCAAAATAAACGTAAAAACCATATTTTACCTCCAACCATAAAACACACCTGCTCAGAGGCACCAGCAGCTAAAAAAATGGCCAGTACCAAAAAACACCGGCTCGCAGGGACCCCACCCTGTACGAGCCCCACCAACTTTGCCAGACCAAGGAGAAATCTCCAAAATTGAGGGGCCATCACCGTTATGAACTATCCCTCACCAAACTTTACCACTAACTCCAAGGACCCCCAACCTTCCATGCGAGCAAGACTTGAACACCTCAAGCATACAAGTCACCCCCACAAAGAGACTGCCCTCTCAGTACCCTCCTGAATCCCCAACAACCAAATATCCGTCCCAACCGCGTTGAAATGAACCCCATTGTTCAGGTAAAAATTACCTAGAGCATCCCACAGATCAAAATGCCTAATGAAAATGCCCCAATTACAAGCAACAAATGCCGAAGTTGCTCAGTTGACCTTTACATGGGCTCTATTGATTTCCCCTCCAAGACCTCCGAAGAACAATCTCAGACAAAAAAGTGATGATACCAGAGACCAAAGACCACAACTTTAACAAATCATACTTAATGTCCTTTATAAGTTCACGAAAAGGTCTGTCCCCCAGATCATTGCCTCCCACATGTAGAACTAATACATCGGGGGCCTATCCAAGGCAGCAAATTGATGGAACTTAGGAACAACCCGATTCCAAGCCATACCGTGAAAACCGATCCATCTGATACTCACAGCGTCTCTAGAAAAACTCACCTGCTGCCCATCCTGCTGAATATTCACCCGCAATGCGCCCCAATGCAGATAGGAATGTCCAAGAATCCAAACCAAACATGGATAGCCTGAAAAGACAGAAAAAAAAATCCTTAAAAGCCGAGAAAACACTCCATAACAACCATAGGTGTAACTTTGGAGGGGACTGGTCCCCCCACTTTTTCTGGGTGGTGGATGGTCCCCCCCCACTTTTTAGCCACTTAAAAAAAATCCATATGAAAGCATGCGAATACGATAAGTGGGAGAGAGCAAAGCATAGAGGAGGAAAAAGTTAACCCATTGTCTCCCCTCCCCCAAGATGCACAAAAAAATAGGATGCAAACTAGGTAGCAGCCTCAAGTGTCAGTGCAGAGTGAGAGCAGCGCTGATTGGTAGAGCAGGAGTCAGCAGGGACTGGTTCACCAATCAGAATACTGCTCATAGCCCAGCACACTCTGTATCTGGGGCTGTGTAGGTATCTTTTCCTTCCTTCGTATACCACTTCCCCTATGCTCAGCCCTAAGAGAAGAAGAGAAGCTACTGCTTAATGACTCAGTGGTCCCCTGACTCCCCTGTCTATAGTGGGAGGAAGAAGCTGCCGACTTAATTAGACTACAGGAGACAGGCAAGGTGGAAAAAAGGGGGGCTAGGCGTTTGTTGTGAAGTGAGTAGGGTATGTTATTTAAATACATTACAGCCAAGTGTCTAGTGTGAAAAAAAATTATATAACATGCCTGGAAAAAAGAAAGTAAATGGGGTCATCCCCGCACATTTTTTGAAGTACGGACTGGTCATTGGTATTTCTAAACCCCTGTCTATAGGGGAGGAAGAAGCCCGACTTAGATTTGTACCTACAGGTTAGTTCAGCAAGTGAAGATAAAAGGGTGCTAGTGCGGTTGGTCAGAACGCATCCTGAGTAGGAAATTATTTACATTTTACCATTACATGCCATTGTGGATTTTATAGCGTGTGTATAAAAATATTATTATATTTATGCCTAAAAGAAGGAAGTAAATTGGGAGTCGTCCCCGCAGCATTTGATACTTGAATTTCAACAACCAACAACTGTCAGTTCCGTAAACCTTTTGAATCACCCGGAATGTGTATGTGTATATGTTTTATATATGTATATATACACACACACACAATTTCTGGGGTACCTTGTCTAATGTAGTTAGTCTCTGGGGTACAGTGTGTAATGTAGTAATCTCTGGGGTACGCTGGGTAATGTAGTAATCTCTGGGATACAGTGGGTAATGTAGTAATCTCTGGAGTACAGTGAGCAATGTAATCTGTGGGGTACTCTGTGTAATGTAATCTCTGGAGTACAGTGAGTAATGTAATTAATTTCTAGGGTTCAGTGTGTAATTTAATACATTTTTGGGGTACAGTGAATTACATTATTTCTTGAGTACAATGTGCAATTCATTTCTAAGGTGCGGTTAGTAATATAATTTCTGTGGCTGCCATATGTTATATAAATAATTTCTGGGGTGCAGTGAGTGATGTCATTTCTGGTGTATGGTATGCAATAAAATACATTTTGGGGTACAGTGTGTGACATAAGTGATTCTTAGGGGTACAGTGAGATTGGGTTCTTTTATTTTCCTCATTTTGTTGTGTGTATTATAAAATTAATGGAGTAGGGATGTGGGGATGGAGGGGTTTAAGTGAAATTGCCAGGGCTGCTTTTTACTCCCAGTTCGGCCCTGAACTTCAGTAATTATAAAACCATAGCATTAATTTAACAACAGTGACAACAAAATCCTTACTATCAGTGACGTCAAAATAGCATAGATGTGCATAATGTGATATACAGTTCTATATATTAGAATCACCATAGAATGTCGCGGCGCCTATAATAAGTAAATCTAAATATGCGTCTGACGTTCACTTCTATTTAATTTCTACTTAACTATGACAGTTTTAACCATGCAGGGAATCGTAAAACTTAGTATCACAAGAGCTACTCATAACATTATGGATTGCACCAAATGTGTGCCTGGACCCGCTGGGTTAGAGGGGGCTACTTCGCTGCCGGGATTAGAGATGGGCGAATTTCTCAAAAAGTCGATCCGGTGACTTCGCAGAATTTTCCGACAAACTTTGTTTCGTCCCGAATTGCTTCGGGACGAATAGCTTTAAAAAACAGCTATTTCCAGGGTGCACAGAGTGCAGGGTGCTGTGAAGTTGTCCCATGTTAAATATGCAGAGGGGCTTGGTTTGTTTTCATAACAATGTTGGTTTTAGTATGACCGCAGATGACTTCCGCCGCTCTTAGAATGCTTCACTAAAAAAAAAATTCCCGGGCATTAAAGAGGGAAAAAAAACTGACCAAAAAAATGAAGGTGAATTAGTGATAAAGTAGGGGCAGTGCAGTGAAAAAAAACGCTGAGGGCTCAGGGGGAACATCAGTGACAGAGTGTGGAAGTGACGGGGCGCCCAGCAGCATGAGGTCGGGACAGTGGCACAATGACTTCTGGGGTGGAAAAAAGGAGTGGCCCAAGTGGCACAATGAAAAGGGGTTGGAGGGAAAAAGGCGCACACCCCATGGGTCGGGAGTGGCCAAGACATTTGGAGGTGGAAAAAAAAAAAACAGGAGTAGGCCCACAGAGTGGCACAATGAAAAAGGGGGAGGTAGGCCCGGGAGAAAACAGCATGGGTGACGTGGCCAATGACAGAGTGTGGGGGGCAGGCAGCGCCACACCCAGCAGCATGAGGTCAGGCAGGGGCCAATGACATTCTGGAGGTGGCAAAAAAAAAAAAGGGTAGGCCACAGAGTGGCCAATGACGAGAGGGAGGTGAAGGCAGCGCAGCATGAGGTCAGAAAGTGGCAACAATGACATTTGGAGGGGGCAAAAAACGAGTGGACAGAGTGGCACAATGACAGGAGTGGAGGTGCGGAGGGCAACAGCATGAGGTCAGGGAGTGGCACAATGAAAGTGTGGATTTTTGGCCCCAAGCAACAGCGGCAGCAGATGAGGTATAGGTGGCACAATGACAGAGTGTGGAGGTTGGGTGGAATCCCAGCCCCTGGTAAAGTGGTGGTAGGCAGATGGAGAAACTGGCAGGATGTGGGCATCAGGCAGGTGGCGGCATCGAATAGGGGGGCAGGTAGTTTGAACCCGCTCATTTCTCACATTTTTGGGTGGGGGTCATGGTGATGTGCTGACGCCTAAGGCATTGGTGTGGGGAAAAATCCTGGCCGATCCCGCCTGTTCATCTTGACAAAGGTCAGTCCCCCACATTTCCCGTGGACAAGGGGCGTTTCCTTGGGGTAAACGATGCCCCCGCCGCACAACCCCCGCTCTTTTGCCATTTGGGCCCGGCAGGACAGTTTCCCCACTGCAAACTCAGCAAAGTTGCGGCCCACACATCCAGTTTGGCTGCCGTAGTCCAGGGATTTCTGACTGGGGGGGCAGAGTGCTGTCCAAGTGGGCCCACCACCGTTGGTTCGGGGGATGCCCGGTCCTGTGTGCTGGCGATCCCTCCCCCTAGGGGGGGTGAAGAAAGTGTCATCAGTGACTCCAGATTGGTTGCGCTGATCGAGCTGGTACTTGCTCCTACCCCCCCCCCACCTTCCTCCAGCACCCGCGGCAGTATACTGACGCTAAAAGAACCCCCCAGTCAGACTGTCAGAGGGGGGGCAATCCGCAATGGGCGGGGGGCCAACTGACTCGGAGGATTTCCTTATAGTTTTTTGAGTTTGTCCCCCCTCTCGCAGCGGGGAAAAGGGGGCCCCCTTTTTGGACGGTAGCAAAGTCCAATAGGGAGGGGGCCAGAAGTCACCCCTCTGGGATGCTGACTATTCGGCTGTCACTAGCCAGGCAATCAACATGCTGCAGGCCATCTCAAAAGTGACCCCGAGGGTCCCTCCCCCATCTCCACTGAACTCCCACGGTGCTTGCGGGTCATTGCCTTGTTTTCCCTCATCTCCATTACCTCCCCCAGCGCTTGCCCCTCCTTTTTGTCACTGGGTTTAGAAAACCCACTCTTTTCACCAGACAATTTTCTGCCCCAAATGTCCTCCCCCCTCCTCCTCCAGTTCATCCCCCGGACAAATGTGGCCGCGAGATGTGTGCCACGTTAGCCCCTCCCCGACAGTTTTTTTCGCTTTTTTTCCAGGACATGAAGCAGGGGAAAATGAGTTATTATCCCGTGCCTGGCGTTTTGACAAATAATGTCAGCTGAGCTCCCACGGCGACTAAAATTTACACAGGGGAGTATCCTGTCCCGGATCTAAAAAAAAATCGTTAATGGCCTTTCTTGTTATACAGTCGGTCCCCACATGTGCACGCTGAAATTTCCCAAGGGGGGAAACATCGATATTAGAGTGTGTTGGGGGAACCCCGTTTTTGCCCTGAACTCGAGGAGGGTGTTCCTGGCTTTGTAGGAATGGTAAAGTGCAATCAGTGAAGATTCAGGAACCTTTTTCACAAACCCGATTGAACACGGGGGGGGGGCCATGGACCACCCCCCTCGGTTTACCAACACCATAATCCACCTCCCTGGGGATTTCAGTTTCCAAAAAACCAACATTTTTCTCATAAAAGCACATTCCCCCCTGTGGATTTGTTCCCCAAACACAAGGGGTAAAAATCTCACGCCCCCTTTTTTTAAAAAAATTAATTTAAAAACGAATTTTTTAAAAGGGGGGTTCCAAACCCTTTCAATAAAATTTTTTCCCCCCCTTTTTTCCTCAAAACCCCCTTTTTTAAAAAAATTTCTCCCCACCAAAACAACTCTAATTCCCCCCCCTTAAAAAAAAAATAATCAAACTCCACCCCCTTTTACAATTTTCCCCCTCTTACCCGGGTTCCCCCAACCCCCTCCGGGCCTCCAAAAAAATTTTTCCGAAATTCAACCACCATTTAAAAAACTCCCTCCCCCGGGGCACTCGCCTCCCTTAATTTTGGGGAAATTTTTCTCTTTCCCCCAAAAAAAAAAAAAAACGTTTTTGGCCTGGGCCAACTCTGGGGGGTTTGCCAAAAAAAAAAACCCGTCCCTTTAAAAGGGGTTTGGGGCCTTGGGTGCAATGGCAGGTGCCAATTTTGCCGCTTTTTTCCCGGGAGGGGGCCCCACTCTGGCGTTTTTTTCCGGCCCCCGGGGGGGGAATCCCTTTTTGGCCCGGGGGGCCCCAATTTTCTCCCTGCCCCTTTTTTGCCCCAGATTTCTACTATACCCTTTCCTTCCGGGGTTTTTAGCAAAAAAGGCCAGCAGATTGAACCCCCAACGCCAATTTTCCCCCGGGTGGGGTGTGCCATTTTGGTGCGAATTTTTCCCCGGGCTTCCACGACCTCACTGCCCCTAATTCTTCAAACCCAAACTTTCCGGGCCCCGGTCCTGGGAAAAATGACCCCTTCTCGGTTTATAAAAGGGTCCCCGGTCCCCTTCGGGGGTCTTAAAATTTTTTTTTATTTCCCGGCCCTCACCCGGGTTTTACCCGGGGTTGCCTCACAAATGACCTCCCCCGCCTTCCCACAACTTTTCCCCACTGCGGCAGGGGATACCCCTTTCCCTGAAAAAAACGCGCCCCCCAAAAAATTTTTTAAACCCCCATTAAATGGGGCACCCGACCCCAAAGGTTGGGGGGGGAACCATGGGGGGAAAGGGGCGGGGTACCCCCGGGGTGCAATTGGTTTTTTTTTCCCCCCCACTCTTCTTTTCTGCTTGGAGGGAAAGGGGTTTGCCCAAAAAAAAGCCCTTTTTTGGTCGCCCGGGGGGTTAAAGGGGGGGGCCCCCGGGGGCCCCCTGGGGGTTTTTTTTTTCCCCCTTTTCCCCCCAGGAAAGTTTTGCCCCCGCCACTCCATAAGCCCACCTCCGTTCAATTTTTTTTTTTAAAATAAACCCGTTTGTGGAAAATTGATTTTAAAAAACCCCCTGATTTGACTCCTTTTTTTAAAATGGGGGAAATTGGAATTTGCCTCCCAAAAAGGGAAAAAATTGACTTGTATTCCGTTTTAAAAAAAAAAAGGGTTTTTTTTAAAACACAAAAAGGCAAAACCCCCGGATTGAATTTTTTACACCCAAAATTTTTTTCGGTGGGAAAAAATTTTTTTAAAAAAAAAATTTTCGAAAAAAAAAACCCCTTTTTAACCCTTTGGGTGAAATTTACAAAAAAAAAAGCTGGCAACTTACCAGTTTGTTGTTAAAACCGTGATTTTTTGAACCAAAAAAAACCCTTTTTAACCTATTATGAAAAATTAAAACAAAAAACTTTTTTTTTAAAAAAATTTCCTTTTTCAAATTAAAAATGAAAAAAATTTGTTTCCCAGGGAAAAAGGCCCAAAAAAATGTGCTGAAAATTCCGTTTTTACTGTTAAAGGGTTTTTTGGGGAAAAAACAAAAAAAAAAAACTTTAAAAACCCTTTATATAAATTTTAACCTAAATTTTCTTTGGGGGGAAAAAAGGAAAAGTTTTTTTAGGGCCCAACCCCAAAAAAACCAATTAACCCTGGGTTAAATTGCCAAAAGAAAAAAACCCAAAAATTAAGGGTTTTTTTTTTAAAACGGGTTCTTTAAATGAAAAACGGAAATTTCCCTTTTTATGGGAAAAAAAGGGAAAAAATTTTTTTGGGGAAAAAACTTTTTTCAATAAACCCCCCAAAACAAAAAAAGTTAAAAAAATTCAGGGAAAATGTGCCCCCCAAAAAAATGTTAAAAAAAAAAGTTTTTTTTGGAAAAAACGGACAAAATTCCCCCCAAATCTAGGCTATATGCCACCCCCAATTTTTTTGCAGGTGAAAAGGGTTCTTTGGTTACCCAACTTAAAACGCCCTTTTTTCCCCCCGGGCTTCTTTGCCTCACGTAACGCCATGTGCTCGCAGCCATATTATCAATCAAAAGCACGCTTCGTTCCCTCGAATCACCCCAAACTTCGACTTCGTTCAGAATCGAAGTTTTCCTGAAATTCTAAACGAATTCCACTTCATTAGAATCGATTCACCCATCTCTAGCAGGGATACAAAGGGAGAGGAGGGAAAGGAAGGAGGAAGAGGAGGCGAAAAATTGGTCCCCCCACTTTTTGAACCAAAGTTACGCCTATGATAACGCCCAAAACACTTTAAAGAACCACATAAAATTACACCTCATCACTGCTGTGGCCTAACATAGAATTGAAAACGAATTTAGTCCCACCTCCCAATCCTTTTAACTACCTCTGGTTCCAGCCTCCAAGCCACTGCTTCTGTGGCATGCCAATCTGGAACGAATGAGGAGTAAAATGTAACAGGTCAAACCAACTGCCGCAAGACATCGCCTAAAAACTGCTGTAAACTGAAGTCTTGAGGGGAACGACCTTTCTGCGTGTTGAAGAAAAGGCCTGGGAAGACCTGGCCTAAATGCTACATAATCCCTAAAGCACTGAACAGGACACATGGAGACCCCCAAGACCAAATGGAGAACCACCCTTTTTCCTCTCTCTACCTTACCAGTTTTTTACCTCTGCAGTCAAATCTCCACCCTGTCTTCCAATAAAACTAAATCCTCCCCAAGAATCTCCCCTGCATGTGACTTACTGGGTGACAATAATTTCCCAACCGCTAATACCCAAAGAAAGCAAAAGAAAATGTCACCTTAAACAAGGCCACCTTAAAAGCTGAAACACAAATCACCCACACCTCCAAACCCAAATGCTCCAGAACTGAAATAAACAGGAGCAACAGACACCAGTCGACCCCATCTTAAGCCCAACAATGCTCGCACCACCAGAAAATCTTATTGATATCTCTGCAGCGCCTAAAACAAAAACCAAAAGGAAGAGCTGGGATAAATCTGTTCAGCTTTAATACCGACCAACCAGAAACCAAAACTTGCCCTACCAAAAATAACAAAGCCAACACTCTCCTCATCCGACCAAACTTCTCCCAGACCATCTAGCCATTCCACCCACCTCCTTCATGCCACCTCATAGACCACCCAATTACCAGGGGACAGCAAACTCCTGATCAGCTGTCCAGCCACTCGAACACCAGATCCCAAAGGTAGCAGGGGAAAACTTCTCCCACCACCTCCGCCTTTAGGCACCAATGACTGGAAATGCTCCCAGTGTGAGCGAGAAGTAGTTATTGATGGTCATCACTACCCCAAGGTTATCACAGAGAAATCGGACCCTCCTGTCATGAAAACAGGAAGACCAAATTGTATCCGCTACAATGATGGAGAACAACGCCAAGTTCCACACCAAACTCTCAGCAACCCACCTCTCCGGCCAAACACCTGTACACCAACGGTCTTTCCAAAATGCCCCAAAACCACAAGTGTCCACTGTGTCAGTAAAAATTTCGGCATCAAAATCCTCAACCACCTCACCCATCATTAATGGACTACCATTGTACTGAGCCAATAATGATTCCCAAACATTCAAATCCTCCCTGCGCTCCCGATTCAACCTTAAGAAATTAGATGGCACTGATACCCCCTTAGTTAAAAAACTCAAGCAACAACAGAAAATCCTACCAATTGGCAAAATTCTGCAAGACAAATTCAACTTACCCAGCAATGACTACTGTCACGTCAAGGGAGGTGCAGTGAGCCCTAACTGTAACCCAGCCCACTGTCCCTGCCTACTTGACGTGCTGCCCTAGGCGGCAGATGGCAACTGGGCGACAGTCCCTGCGCTGCTAAAGTGCCAGGGACGTGAGGAAGTAGAATACTCAGACAGTCCGGGTCAATATCAAATAGGAACGCCAAAGCCACAAATCAGAACCGAGGGTTAACGAAAAAAGCTGAGGTCAAAAGCCAAATGTGAGCGAGGTACAAAATCAGGAGACAAGCCGGAGTCAGGAGAACAGGCCGAGGTCAGTATACGGATAAGCAAACACAAGAACAAGTAACAAGGTAGCCAGGAATATCACAGGCGCTGCACTCAGCCTTCAGGGAGTTTAAATGGGATTCCTGGATACCGCCCCTGTAGCTGATTGGAGCGGCCTCCAGGTCCTCCCATTGGTTGGTGCGATACGTCCCCTGTAAGGAGTGGCTGGGCGTCTGTCACTCATAGAGCTGTCAGCAGCAAGTGTATCAGGGTGGGGTCGCTGATCAGCTGCTGCAGCCTGTAGATCCCTGCAGCCTGAGCACAGCCTAGCCCTGACAGACTACAATTCCCTCAAAGTAGTCTTTTTCTTCCACAATGCTACCTTAATAACAAGATGTAAATCACAAAGCATCTAAGCACAAATACAATTGACCAAAAGTAATTGAATTCTCGAAATATAGATGAGCATATCTGTAATGCATGTATCAGATCTATAAAAGAAGTAAAGTTAGCACTGATCAGAGACATAAAGATGTACCAAACTAAACTACTGTAAATAGGTGATGCACCAACATATCTCACAATGTTACCTCAACTGTTTAAATACTTTTTAATGACTTTATTTTGAGATTATAGCAGATAACACCAAAAGTTGTGATATCACAGTCAAATTAAACTGCTACATCTGTATTTTTATAATGCATGTTCACTTATGTGGCATAAGTAAGAATTTCCAGCACTCAGATGAGGATGCTTTCTGAGGTATGGATATTGCAATCCAATTAACATATATTAAAGAAATGGAATCACTGAAATGGAAGGGAGAATAATTAATGTAAGGAAGAAAGTGGGAGGAGATATGGGAAAATGTACGAAAAGAAGAGGAGGTGAAGCAGTACAGAGGAAACCTAAGAGTGATGTAAAAAGGTGGTTGTAAACAGTAGGAGGTGTAGACATCACTCTTAGGTTTCCTATGTACAACGTCCCCTCCTCTACTTTTCCTTCATCTTCTCATATCTTCTCCCACATTCTTTGGGTACATTAATTATTCCTCCTTCGATTTCAGTGACGTTTTGACTAAGGTTTTTTTTGGATTTTTAAACCAAATGTCAAGCTTAGTCACAACTCCGCATCAAACCTGTATGTCTGCATTAAAGTTTGTGTTATTGGATTAATGATGTGTGGACTCTGCTTACTGGAATATGAAATATGTTTCATTTAATATACATGTATGTGGCATAATTCAAAAATGTAACATATTTTGTTCTCATTAACAGACACTGAAAGACACAAAAAATTATTGCATTGAAAATAAAATCCCCTTTCCAGAAATACACATAGAAGATTGTGAGACAAAAGCACCATCCAAAAGTTGCTATGTGTTTGAGGGAGATGGCAAAGAAATTCCTCATGTGATGCATTTTCCTCTTTTTAATGACCAGAGCTGTGAAGGTTGGTTTGCAGATGTTATTAGCTCATTGTGCTCTTATCCTCAAACTATGGCGCTGTAACTTATGGGCGTACAAAGGATGTGATGGCCATGTGGTTGTGACTGTTTTGTGTCTCATTATGTCACTTTTTAGGGGCTTTGTGGCTTTCACTCTTTGAAGGGTACTGTGGATGTTGCTGCTTTAGGAGAACAGTGCTTGTCAATATAGTGATGTTACAAGGGTTTTTTTGGCATTTTATGCCTTGCGCACCAACAGTGCTTGTACTGACATGTGTCCAACAACTTAAAGCCCTCAAACTTGTCTCTCCCTTTCTTGCTAGTGAAATGAAGAAAGTGTACAGATTAACATAACTCAGTTAATGCAAGCCTCATCATTTAGATCACCTTTAAGATAAATGCCTTCTGACATGTCAGATGAGATAGGGTATGGGTCTGTGCCCTACGCAATCCTCTGAGCGTCAAGCTCCTATGTTGGTAGGTTTAGATCACGTTTAAGATAAATTACTTCTGACATGTCTGATGTCTTAGGGTGTGAGCCTGTGCCCCAAGTAATACTCTGAGCATCAAGTTCCTTTCTTGGTTGATTTAGATCACCTTTAAGATAAATCCATTCTGACATGTCAGGTGTCATAGGGTAAGGCTAGGTCTACACAACAAAGTGAAAAAGCCGTCCAAACACCAACAGCATTTTCACTTTGCTGGACCGCACCGCCGTTTTTTTAGTGAGTTTACATTAGAGCTGCAGGAATCCGATGTTGTTCCCGCTTAATATAGAACATGTTCTATATTCCGCCAGACGTTTCTCGTTTGTGGTTTCCCTCAGTAAAAAATCTGTGCTGTGTAGACTACTGCATGGATTTTCTATTGCAGGCTACACAACACAGGTAACAGTTTTTTTTTCAGTGGATTCAAAATGCTGAATCCGCCGTAAAAAAATGACCAAAATCCTGTGCTGTGTAGACATAGCCTAAGAGTCTGTGCCCTATGCAACCCTCTGAGCATCAAGCTCCTTGTCTTATGACTGAAATCTGTGATGGTAGAAAATCAGATAGTCATTGGAGATAACAACCACTATACATAATAATATCATCAACATGATCTGAAGAAACAAATAATATGTGATTACCTAATAAATATGTAATTATTGAATATTGCACATGCACATAAAACCAATACAATAGTATATCTAAGTAGAAAAGATGTAGCATCATAAACTGGATAATCAGTAAATCAGTAGTACTTATAACAAGTACTGACTGTAATGAAAACTCATACAGCTTTAATGTGAACTCCCTCTGATGCTGCCATCTTGATGGGGGTTTCATCCATGCCCTTGTGCAGGGTGGCGTTATCCCGGTAGATGCAGTTATTCAGAGACCCCCACCCAACCTCATAGTGAGTATAATACAATTACATGCAGTGTTTTTTGGCACGTGACCACACACTGTTAAATGCCATCATAAACAACAGTCACATCAATTCCTTCTCCGATGTCACCATTGTTGCACATGGCAAAAATCCTAATGCTGTTTTATATTCTCCTGCACATTTGTTCAGATGAGGCTGTTTCTCTGCAACATAATCAAACAGCACTTAGGATTGATCAGCTGGCCATGCAGCACATATGAGTTTTATGAGGGGGTGGTTGATTGCTACAAAGTACTTTTACTTGGCGGCTGGCACAGAGTATACTTCTAAACAAAGACCTTGAGTCTTGAGATCTGCTTTAATTCTGTTTCTAGTATCTGACGTGTTTAGTCCTGTTGTGTCCTGTTACCCAAATAGTTAAAATCCTAGTTGTCATTAGTTTTCTTGCTGCCTTAGTCAATGTCTACACAACCAGTATTTAAAGTCAGAACAGATGCAGATTCCAACTTGAAATACATGTCTAAAACTAAAAGTAAATCATCCCCATTTACCTCAATAGAAAATACACGTTGTAGTTTATACAATCCGTATTTCCTTGGTCAGTTTCTAAGTGTAAATAAAAACTAAGCACCTGTTAATTCTTACATCATATTCTATGGGACTTTGGATGCGGATCCGACATACAAATGTCTAGAATACGGATCCACGTACACAACCTCATATAAATGAACGGAACTCGTTTTCTGACAGTAAATTTGCCGGAATCCAAAAGAAAAAAGTCAAACTAAATCCACAAAAAATATTCATTAAAAACCACATATTCCAACTCAGTTTTCAACAGTAAAATCCAACGAGAATCCAACAAGTAAATTTAACACATCGCCTACACATACCCCTAGTTCTGCCCTGTGTCAGTTTTTCATTGTGTTTAATTCTTAACTTCTCTTTGGTAGTTCTTTGCTGTTTTTGTTAGGGTCAGTACAGCTAAGGGACATTAGTAGTGTTATCATCATTGATGGAATAAGGCCAGGGGGTCTGGTGTTAGGGACAGTGCTAGTGACAGGTTTTTAGGAATAGATATAGGGCGGCATTTATGAAATTTGCCGCTTAACACCAAATTTCATGCACATAATAATAGCCTAGAATGCACCTGATTTATGAACCTGCTCTATAGCGGGTCATAAATCAGGCACATTCTAGCGCTTGTACGAAATTTCTGGCTCAGGTATACCACTTTGAAAGTGGTATACCTGTTCCAGCAGTGCTGCGCCTGGAAATGACGTTGCAAAGCTATAAATCTATAGCTTTGCTACGGTTCTAGTGTGCCCCGCCCCCTGGAATCAGGTACATTGCAAAGTGCCACGGGCACTATGTAATGCACCTGACAATGGTGTGTGAGACATTTAAAAATGTAGGGAACGGGGCTGCGCCTGATATCGAGCTGAAAAGAGAAAAGATATCTGCCGCAGCCCCGTCCATACATGTCGCCCATAGTAAAAGCTAGGCATAAGCTTCAGGTATTGCTTTTGGTATCTTGTTTCTGGATTCAGGTCATTTATCATTCCATTCATGCACTTGTTATCATCAGTCTTGCTATCCAGCATCTAATGGTAAGTCCCTACATTAATTTTTGATAATACACACTTTGTATATTACTTGCATCCACCTGCTGGTTGGCTTCATTCTTACTTGAGTTCAGTTTGCCATCCCTGTCAACCAACCTTGATAAACCCATGTCACCAGTCACATGAGAATGGAAAGTCACAATGCATTAAAGATACAGACCCAATGCCATGTAAGGAGTCCTATAGGCATATGTGCCCAACTGCAATGGATTCAATGACAAGTGCATACATAAGTAAATATACAGGGAGTTGATAAATGCTGGAATTAAATTTAATATAAATAGATTAAAAAATGGGCTACTCCCTACAATGGGCCTGGAGTGTGCATGTGGTTAAATTGCAGAAAATAAAAATGTAGTTCAGTGAATCATTGCACTCAAAGGAGTGTTGGCCATGTTTGTATGTAGCAAACAGTGAGGTGCAGGGGGCATTGACACCCACTGATAACTGATTTTCTGCCAAAAATGTTTTGCGAACTTTCTCTTTAACTCTTGATAAAAAAAACATGATGAACAAGAGTTATTTATAAAACAAACAAAATTTTCCATTTACTTTCATTTTGTTCCTTTCATTTACAGGTAAACTAAATGAATTCAGGAAGAAATATTCTACCTTCAATGTTTCTTATAATGAATCGGATCTTAAGGAGCTTTTGAAAACATCAAAACGAAATGTGGAGCTGAATAAAGATCAGATACTGGACAAAGTGCAGCAACTTATAAGTTTTAAATCATCTGTTTGAAATCCTGAAATCATTTTTTTAGCTCCTTAAAGGTTTTTTTCCACAAAGTAAAATTGAAATGGGAAGCTTGCAAATTAAATAATAAACATATTAACCATTCCTTATTATTAAGAATTCTGTAGCATTTTTGTTTTAGCCTCTACCTTGGTAATCCATAGTGCACAGCTCATCTACAGGGGATACGACCAGTGACCAGAGTTCCTCAGTCTTAGGCGCACATGCTTAGACATCACCTCTCCTCTCAAGCAGCTACTGTCAGTCTCTTCCCTGCTTAGCAATTACACACACTTACTGCTGAGCGAGTGTTGAACCTCAGTTGCTGTTATTCTACTCCTGTCCTCTGTACTGCTTAGTAATTAGTCAAACAGTGCAAATAAATAAAAAGAAAAAAGAAACCTCAATCAGGTATATGTATTGAGAAAATCCATGTTTGGTTCCTGCAAGGTTTTGAACCTAGGACTCCTATGTTAGAATACAGAAGTGCTAACCCCTCAGCTACATTGTAGCTACTCATAGCTTTTTATATTAACAAACCTTTGTTTGACCAGAGTGAGCATAATCTAGGGAAAGGCATGGTAAAGTCAGGTCTGCTAGGTCACATGTTATGTAGTTCAATCAAATTATACAACCCCCTTTTCAGCACACTGAAAGCTGAAGCAAGGCAAAACCCTTTAAAATGGCTGTGCATTGTCTTATGACCAGGTATTATGTTACCACATCTTTTAATATAAGAGGTGTTCCCTTCCCACTCCTGCTCTAAGAACAAGTCATTACTAGCAGCTTCCTTTAGAGCAGCCTCTTGACCCCCCCCTCCCCCTCACACACACACACACACCAGGTTTCTTAGTGACCTGATCAGAGACCAGGTAGATCCTCTGCTATCAGCCCTTCTAGACCTAAAATGGGCCCCAGGGTGGTCTGTTCAGTAAGTGTGCTGTTAGGATACAATAAATCTTGTCCCAATGGCAGTCTGTGCCACAATAACACAGAGCATACTGAACTAGCATATGAGAGCATGCTTATACATTGTAATTATAAATAAAAATTGTAAAAAAAGAAGTAATCCCTTAATGGGATTAGTCAATGTTATAATTTAAAAAAAAAAAAAATTCCACAAAAATAGGTGATAATTCAAGTAAAAACTAAAAAAGTTACACTAGGGGTTTGGGAACCACATTACAAAATTAAAATAAAAATTAAAGGGAATCATTTAAATTTTTAAAACAAATTTTGGTTTTAAAAACAAATTTAACATATAAAAAAAAAAGGGGAAAAATATATTAAAAACACTATTTTCTATATGTATGCTACAAAAGAAACTATATAAATTAAACTGTCAAATAATTTTGTACTCCAAACTGTGTTGAAAAAATATTTTTTTTGTTGGATAAAAACCTCATGAAACCAAAATAAATAAAAAAAAAAAGATTTGGCTAAAAAGGCGAGATATAAAAATAACCTTAATTTAAAGGCCCTTTTTAGGGTTTAGTCCCTTGGGGGGTTTTTGTTTTGTTATATCTCTAGTTTTTATTAAAAAAGTAAAAATGATGAAAAACAATTTTTAAGAAAAAGTATAGTTGTCTTTTATTTTTTTAGTGTTTTTAAAATGCACCACCACGACACACACACAAAATTTCAGTGTATATTTATAAAAAATTAAATATATATATATATAAAAAATATATATTTATTATATTTATACCATATATAATAAAATATATATATAATATATATTATATATATAATATATATATTAATATTAAAATATATATTTTAAATAACAAATAACAAGTCCCCTGACAAACCAAATTTTACTTAAGGGGGGGTGCTCAAATTTTGTTGCCAACAGTTTAGACATTGATGGCGGTGTTAATTTTTTTTTGAGGACATTAAAAAATACATGATACTTTGAAACAAAGCGCAGGGCCCTTCCCAGGCTAAATTTTAATCAGGGCGAGGTGAAGAAATTTCGCCCCCCCCCCTTGTAACATAAGGGCACCACAGAGCATCCCCATAAACCAAAGCCAAAATATACAAAAAGCTTTACCACAATGTGTTACGTATAATACTACTAAAAAAATTTGTCCTACATTTTACCAAATAACACCGCTACACGACCAAATCCCAAAGACCACAAAGCCCACATAACACCACCACACAGTGACCGAATCATACCACCACACCATGACCACCTATCACCAGCACATAGTGACTAAATAATACAAACTGACCATTACTGAGTATAAACCATTATACTACAACCTATATTACCCCCATACAGTGACCATACAGTGATGGATACCAGCTGTACACAGGCTCTGCAGACATATAAATGATTACAGTAAAGTTATATCTAGTGACTCACGGGGTGATGTCTTGAAGATTTTGGTCTCTTTCTCTTCTTCTTCTTTTCCATCTGTCCCAGACGCCATGACGACTACTCCCGACTCTTCACTGTAAATTTAAAAAAACAAAATATCTTAAGACTCCTCAATTTATCAGCACTTCACTACCAATTCCTATCTCTAATACAAATTCCCCATCTATAGCACCTCATATGGGATCCATGTAATATGCCCCCTGTAGCCATGTAGTAGCCCCCTGTAGCCTGTTGATGCCCCCCTGTAGCCAGTGAAAGCCCCCTATAGCCAGGTAGTAGCCCCCTGTAGCCATTGATGCCCCCTGTAGCCAGTGATGCCCCCTATAGCCAGGTAGTAGCCCCCTGTAGCCAGTGATGCCACCCTTGTAGCCAGTGATGCCCCCCGTAGCCAGTGATTTCCCCCCGCAGCCCGTAGATGACCCCTGCAGCCAGTAGATGCCCCTGTAGCAGTAGTTGCCCCCCCTTGTACCAGTAAAATGGGGCCCCCCTGTAGCCAGTGATGCCCCTCTTATAGCCAGTGATACCCCCATTGTAGCCAGTAGATGCCCCCTGTAGCCAGTGATGCCCCCTTGTAGCCAGTGATGCCGCCTGTAGCCCGTGATGCCCCTCTTATAGCCAGTGATGCCCCTTGTAGCCAGTGATGCCCCCTGTAGCCAGTGATGCCCCCTTGTAGCCAGTGATGCCCCCTGTAGCCAGTGATGCCCCCTTGTAGCCAGTGATGCCCCCTGTAGCCAGTGATGCCCCCTGTAGCCAGTGATGCCCCCTGTAGCCAGTGATGCCCCCCTTGTAGCCAGTGATGCCCCTTGTAGCCAGTGATGCCCCCCTGTAGCCAGTGATGCCCCTTGTAGCCAGTGATGCCCCCTCCTGTAGCCAGTGATGCCCCCTGTAGCCAGTGATTCCCCCTTGTAGCCAGTGATGCCCCTGTAGCCAGTGATGCCCCCCCCTGTAGCCAGTGATTCCCCCCTGTAGCCAATGATGCCCCCCTGTAGCCAGCGATGCCCCCCTGTAGCCAGTGATGCCGACCTTGTAGCCAGAGATGCCCCCTGTAGCCAGTGATGCCCCCCTGTAGCCAGTGATACCCCCCTGTAGCCAGTGATGCCCCCTGTAGCCCGTACATGCCCCCTCCTGTAGCCAGTGATGCCCCCCCTGAAGCCAGGGATGCCCCCCCTGTAAGTAATTTTAAAATAACAAAAAAAATACTTACCAGACCTAGGACCGCCCCGTCCAGCTCCGGGAGCTGCTGAGGGGGTGTAACAGCGTGAATCATCACGCTGCTTACGCTGCACGCAGCTCCCAGGGAGCTCCTCGGCTGCCGCTGCCACCGAGGGGATGCAGCGTCACAGGGGGCGCTGTGAAAGCCATGCTCCCCCTGCGACGCTGATACAGGGGAGGAGTCAGGACGGGAACGATCCGTCCCGCCTCCTCCCCTGTACGGGCAGCTGCTGCTGGCTCTGCGAACAGCCGTGCAAGTCAAGGGCTGTTCCTGCGGCGAGCAGGGGCGGCCGCGGCGCCTCCCTCGGGTGAGCGGAGCCTCGGCGCCCCGGGCGGTCGCCCGCCCGGCTCGCCCCTAGGAACGGCCCTGTCAAAGCGTCCTATCTTCATTCTTGTCCCATGAAAAGATATAATACACTATTTATAAAAATGTGTGATGCTGTATGTCACGAACAGCCTCTGTTCATAGGTCGGCATGAAAGGACCCTCTGGCTCCAGCGTGACACGTGACCCTATATGTGATGCATACACGATATTCCGCACCCCATAAGGTTATGTAAGTTCAGCTGGATACCATTTCACAGACAACCCTTGTCCACGAGGGCACAGGGAGGCACAGGGAGCGAGAAAGGAGAGCCTACATGACCATCGGAGTTGCACAACACTCGCAACCCTAACCAGCTGAAAGACCCCTTTTCACTAGCAACAGTGAAACAGGACTCTTTCAGCCTGGTAGACTGCCACAAGTTCCTCGTTAGATATAAGTTGGTCCGTTAACGAAATTATATCGGGCCAGGAACCAGCCCCAATAGGTAATGTAAAACTGAGAACATGGACGTGTGGATTAGTGGATCGAGATAAAAGAGCAGCCAAAGCAGCCTTAACCTTTAATATTTAATTGTCTTAAGGGTACATTAGACAAAACACTACATACACAGATATGTAAAGATATATTCACTACATAGACAGGTATATCATGTACAATGGTCAGATTTGCAGATACAGGTTGTAGTGTGCTGGCTGCAAAATGTTACAATATTGTATATATCTGGCTGGGTGCAGGGAGGGGTCAGATTCAGTCTGTGTGAGAGCTTCATGGAATAAAGCAAGCAGCCTAAAGTCTGTCCTGTGTTCATACACTACATTTGGCAACAAGGATGGTGAGATTCCTGGATTTACCAGCTATGGGACCTTTTGATGTGTCTGGAGACCACACTAGTCTGTCATAGCGCTCGGACAAGTGGAAAAAGGGAGGGGATTTCAGTTCTATGTTACAGCCTCAGGAGTTGACTGCCACTGTCAGAAGAGAGCCATGCTGCTGCATCTAGTGGGGCCAGAAGTCAGTAAATCTTTGAAACCTGGGAGAAGAAAGAAACGGGCGGGATGATGGGAGATTCCTAGATTATGAGTCAGCAATGAACAGGACTGTGTGAGTACTTTGAGCCAAAGAAAAATATTCATATGAAAGATATCAGTTTAGACAGGCTGTACAAGAAAGTGGGAGAAAACCCATTGACAGTTTATGTGACTAGACTTGAAAGTATCTTGGCAAAAGTCTTGTGATTTTGGGACTGTACCAGAGGAGTAATCAGAGATCAGGTTATTGAGAATGTCGCTTGCTCACCCAGGCAGAAGGTTATTGAGAGAACCAAGTTTCACACTGGTTTAATCTGGAAGAGATTGCAGAGCTGTTGAAGTGTCTGAGCTGCAGGGCCCTGCACATTGAAAACAAAAGAGACGTGCCATCAGTCAATGCAATATCCAAACCTACCTCATGAGAATGAAAACACCAGGAATTACAAAAGAAAGGATTTGTTCTGTAAACTGTAGTAAATGTGGCAGAGCAGACACAGAAGTCAGAATTGTGTGTGGTACAGGATAAAACATGCTTTATTTGTGGACAGATGGGGCATTGAAGCTGTGTGTTGAAATGCAACAACTTGAATATAAAAACCAAAGGATTACATGCAAAAGTAAATGTACATAGCTGCAGATATAAGAATCTGATTTGTGAATTGAATATATATACTCGCTGAGTCACAGCTAAAGCTGGGACAATACCCATTAAGATTGGTCGATACAGACTTCACAGTTCTGATTGAAATATGGAGATACCTGCTCATGTTAAGGGACTTAGCTTCTTGAGAACACTCAAAACGCAGAGAAAGACACCTTTAAATTATGCAACACCAATAAAACGATTTTAACACGTAATGGCTCTAGTACTCTCCACTAAACTAGAAGGGCAAGTTCTACACTTCTGTACAAATCAGGGGGCTAGGCATCTATTGGGGCTGAATTTCTATGTTGTGGATGGGCACAGGATCCTTGCTAGGCCGCGACGAACTGCTATGGTACTAGGCATACTAAAGATTGGACTTGATGCAGACAGTGCAACTGTGAACATGTGGTCTCCTTCTATTTCGTCACTGAAAGAGGAATTTAACGGGGTTGTGCCAAGAAGGCCTGTTACCTTCCTCCCATGTACTGCGGCTGGCCCTGGGTCCGAGATCAGGGCGTTCATTCCTGCTGGAAATTTCAAAAAACTCCTGCCCTTAGACGGCACTCGGTTGACATCATGCGTCGCGGAGTCGGTGCGCGCTCCCTGCGGCGATGCTCATTCTTCATCAGCCTCGGATGAGGGAGGATCTCTGGGCGGTCTAGCTGAGTTGTTTTTGGTGAGTGTTCGGCCAGACCGCAGAGTGTCCGTGCTGCCCGCACTGATGTGGTTTGTCCTAAGTTTTTTCCTTCTCGTTCATCCCACTGTTACTTCCGCCTAACCATCCTCGTATTTCCTCTGTAGGTTTGGTATGTGTAGGGCTGAAAGCAGGGTTATTGTTTGATGGTTACAGCTAGGGTTTGACGCTAGTTTAGGGTTAGAGCTAGAGCTTAGGGTTAGAGGTACGGTTAGGGTTACGGGGAGAGGTTAGGGTTAGGTGTTACCAGCTAGGGTTAGGGTTAGATGGTGGGTTTGGGTTATAAGCCAGGGCTTTAGGGTTATAGTTATGGTTAGAGGTAGGTTTAGGGTTAGAGGTTTGGGTTTAGGGTTAGAGTAGGGTAGGGGTTTAGAGGTAGGGTTTAGTGGATATGGGTGAGAGGTAGGGTTAGGGTTTTAAAGTTAGGGTTAGAGGTCTAGGGTTAGAGAATTGGGTTCGTGTTCAGACGGTAGGGTTTGGTTTTAAGGTAGGTTAGGGTTAGATGGGTTAGGGTTAGGGTTAGAGGTAGGGTTAGAGATAGGGTTAGGGTTAGAGGTAGGGTTAGAGGTAGGGTTAGGGTTAGAGATAGGGTTAGAGGTACCGTTAGGGTTAGGGTTACAGCTAGGGTTAGGGTTAGAGGTAGGGTTTGGGTTATAACTAGGGTTAGGGTTATAGATAGGGTTAGAGGTAGGGTTAGAGGTAGGGTTAGGGGTAGAGCTAGGAGTTAGGTTAGATTGTGGGTTTAGGGTTAGATGATTGGGTTAGGGTGAGAAGCGTTGGGTTGGTTATTAGGGTTAGAGGTAGGGTTAGGGTTAGAGGTTTAGGGTTAGAGGTAGGGTTAGGGTTAGAGGTAGGGTTTGAGCTAGGGTAAGAGGTAAGGGTTAGGCGTTATTGCTAGGTTAGTGGTTTAATAGCTAGGGTTAGGGTTAGAGCTAGGGTTTGGGTTAGAAGGTAGGGATAGGGTTAGAGTGGGTTAGGTTTAGAGCTAGGGTTAGGGTTAGTGGTAGGTTTGGGTTATAGCTAGGGTTAGGGTTATAGATAGTGTTAGAGTAGGTTTTACGGGGTAGAGAGGTTATGGGTTAGAGGTTAGGTTTAGAGGTAGGGTTTGGTTAGAGGTTAGGGTTAGTGGTTTGAGCTAGGGTTGGTTAGGGTTAGCGTTAGGGTTAGGGTTAGAGTAGGGGTAGTGTTAGAGTAGGGTTAAGGTAGCCGGTAGGGTTAGGGTTAGAGGCTAGGGTTAGGGTTAGTGTTAGGGTTAGAGGTATGTTAGGGTTTGTGGTAGGGATTTAGGGTCTAGTGGTAGGGTTAGGGCTTATTGCGCTAGGGTTAGGGTTAGAGATAGGTTAGAGGTAGGGTTAGGTTAGATGTAGGGTTAGAGATAGGTTTAGGGTTAGAGTAGGGTTAGGGTTAGAGTGAGGGTTAGGGTTAGAGGTTAGAGTTAGGGTTAGAGCTGGGTTAGGGTTAGAAGTTAGGGTTAGAGGTGGGTTAGGGTTAGTGGTAGGGTTTGGGTTAGAGGTAGGGTTACGGTTAGAGGTAGGGTTAGTGTTATAGCTAGGGTTAGAGATTTGGTTATGGAGTTTATAGGTAGGGTTAGGGTTAGTGGTATGGTAGAGGAGGTTATAGTAAATCTATGGCAACATTATTACATAGTTTGTTTAGCATAATATACAACAGTATTCCATAACTCCGAACCCATAGAACCAAATCTGAGCCCATAAAACCAGCCAGATCCCATAGCGACAATCAGAACCCTTAGGAACTAATCACAGACCACATTGTGCTGACAACCAAGCAGAGATACTTTACGAAAATTTCAAGGGGTGGGGGGGGGTGGGGACATATGTCAGCTTCAAGGTAAAAACATATTGCTTGCTGTAAAGTGACATTGGGTGCTAAATTATTAAGGCTGACTATAAAGTTCTTGCTGTCTCGTGACAATTGGATTGAAAAATACATAATGAAGGATGTCAACCCTTTCGGTCTGACTTAGTTATCTTACGCCAATTCAGTGACAGCAAGCAGAGATCTTTGATGCTCTGAAAGCAAGCATTTTTTACTCTCTGTTGTAGTGGTGTTCACCCAAATATGTATGACAATCAGTCAGAGCATCTTTACGGAAATACAAGGACAAATTGTCAGCTCTCATGTAAACATCTCTGCTTGCTGTAGTGACATCTTGGGTGTAATATTACGCATCGACATAATCAAGCTTCTTGCCGGTCAGTGCAATTTGATGTGAAAAAATACATGAAGATGTCATACACCGATTCGGTTTGAATTAGTTATTTACTGCCAGATCTCTCGAGTGAATGCAAGCAGAGATCTTGAACTTGGAGTTGACATTTGTCCATGTAGTTGGTAAAGATCTCTGCCTGTAGTCAGTACAATGTGGGTCAGACACGCCTAGAGAAAAAATTAAAACTGCTTGCTTTCAATGTAATTTGTGTGTTAAACACTAGAAAAAAATAACAGGTAGCTTTTGCTGTCAGTGTACGTTTGGGTGATAGAGTTGACATCGTTTTACTTGGGTATAGCAGCTTGTTTGTCAGTGACAATTGGGTGATAAATCAAGTAAAGATGTCAAACTCTGTCAACCTCGTTCACGACAGCAGCACTTTATGATCTCTTATTTGTTGGACTCAGTGAGGAAAATTAGCAGGAGAAGCTAACTGACACCCTCTGGCACAGAGTTTGGTTTTCAATGTCTGGGTGAAGGAAACGTTAAAAAGGACAGACACTGGCACAGATCTTGGCTCCTGACTGTGCGTATTGTGAGTGTGAGATGACAGGAGATTCAGGAGAAAGCTAGCCAATCCTCCAAGCACAGTTGCAAACAGGAGGGAGGGGGGGAATGAGAGAGGACAGACTGTGCTGGCGGGAAGGGAAGCTCTACTGGCTGTCAGCTGTGTGTCAGGATGTGCTCATTCCGAGGGGGCTGCGAGGAGGAGATAAGAACCAAGCAAGCGTGGCCAGTAGGCAGGAGGTTAGAACAGGTAGGCTCCAATGACAAAACCAGATGACACAATGATAAGGTTATCAAGGCTCCAGCTGTGCACCTTACACTTTTTTTATATGCATGCAATTAGGAAAGTGCTAAACTTTTGATTTTTCATTAGATCCCACATCGACTTTACTGGTGGCAAAACCCCTTTAAGGCTTTGATTCTTCTGGGGTGGGAAAGCTAAAAAAAGATTTTCAGTTACTGCTTTCACATTGACCCCACATGTATAAACCTATTGACAATCCATGCTTTAGGCTTCCTTATAGCATGAGAACACCTGTGGAGGAACAAGTTGTGCAGAACTACTGGACTTGATATCATTGATCCAGTGGCACGGACCCACCCCTGGGTTTTCCATTAGTTGTTCGTACACAAAGGGAAACCTGATATTCGGATCTGTAACTCAGACAATTACAACAATACCCACAATTGAAGATGTTCTACATGGATGAATGGGGCAAGTGTCTTCAGCAAACTGGATTTGATATAGGGTTATCATCAAAGTGAAACTGACACCAGCATCTAGAATATTACAACATTTGCAAGCCACAAAGGTCTTTTTAGGTAAATAGGATGATGTTTGGGTTATCCTCAGCAACCTGAGGTCCTATCAACATTGTGATCAGCAAAGTGTGTTCACGGGGTGTGAAGGCAACCACATAATATTTTCTTGATGATTTAATGTGTGGGGAGCAAACACACAGGTACATGATGAATGTCTCCGTGCAGTGCTGAAACGCTTACTGGTGAAAGGACTGACTTTAAATGAGATGAAGTGCAAAATTTCAAATGGAATAAGATAGACTTTTCAATGGGGCATGTGCGGTCTGACAAAGGGATTGGTCCGGAGGGGTACAGTAAGATCAATGCTGTGTCTGTTGCCAGAAACCTGAATAACCCTGCAGAAGTGCGAAGCGTTACGGGGTTAGTGAATTATTGTGAAAGGTTTTCCAGATATGGCGACTGTCAGCGAAAAAACCCCAGGAGGGACAGCTTAACCCGCAAAACAGTCCTTTTAAGTGGGGTTTTTCTGAAACAAAAACGCATTTAATGAATTAAAGGGGAGGCATACCTGTGCCACCAACTATTAGCCTATTCAATCCTACTGCACAAACTCAAATTATTGTCGATGCCAGCCCTGTAGGTTTAGGTGGCATCTTAGTACAAAGGCAGCGCACAGGCGGACTACAGGACTTTATTTCAGTATGGCAAAGCAGATCCCTTATGATGTGGAAAGACGGTTTCTCAGACTGAGAAAGAGGCTCTTGGCTGTTATTTGGGGATGTGAAAGGTTTCCACACCTATCTCTATGGACTTGAGTTTGAAATTGTAAAAGATACTCAAACTGGTAGGTGATATACTTCTCTCGATCAAAACCGTCAGCAGATTGAGAGGATGGGGTCTTCGACTGTTTCCATACCGATTTAAAAGTGAATAAGGCCTGGACTACTAATGCAGCAGATGCACTTTTCCAGATTGTCCAGTCATTCGCAGCACCATGTCATAACTTAGAGAAGAGTACGTTACATTTTGTTGTTGCGAAAGCCATTCCCCCAAAGCTTTTGACCACCACGGGGGTGGAACAATTGTCATCAGTGGACCAGAAATTAACAGTTGAGTGAAGTGTATCAGAAATGTAGACATGGATTGAGTGGGATAGAGTGGGCGAATGATTCTAATGAAGTGGAATTCGTTTAGAATTTCAGGAAGTAGTCGAAGTTCGGGGTAGCTTCGGTGAACGAAGTGTGCTTATTGATTGATAAAATGGGCTGCCAAGCACATGGGCTACATGGGGCAAAGCACTTGGGAGGAAGAAGGGCATAGCCTGCATGACATTGCAGTGATGAAAGCCAATCAGTAGCGGCGGGAATCTGTGACGTCACGCACTATATAAGGTCCGGGCGACGCTGGGAGCTATATCACGCTCACACTGTACTGATCAGGGAAGGTGCTTGCCGTGGCTGATTGTTATCTGAAGAAGCTGATTTTCATCAGCGATTTATGTGGGGTGTCTCGTGTCTCAGAGACTGTTATCTTAAACATTCTATTCTGATTTTTTTTGGGTATTGATATCTGAAATCAGTGTGCGTCACTGCAGTGCATATACATTTAAATCCTATCTGCTCACAGCACATTGAATTCCAAGGGGGATTTAAGCCAGTTCCTGTTGTATTCATTTAAAGTAAACAGCGTTTTTACAATACAAATACCTCTTCATTTTGGCTGCTCAATCTTTGGGACAATTAAGTCCAGGGGTTAATTAAGCTGTTGTTATTCAGCTGTAGTGGAATCCAAGAAACTGTTCATTTTCAACGCCAAAAATATATAAATTTTTTACTGTAGCATAATTCACAAGGAAGGTTAATTACAATTTTATCTTTTGTTGTGTGCGTATAAAAAAAACACCGAATTGTAACACGATACTCAAAGCTCGAAGTGGGCAGGGATGGTTTATAGTTTGTGGTTGGCTCCATTGTTTGGCTACAATTTACATCCTGGGGTTTATTAAGCGTTGTTTTTTCAGCTTGTGGTGGATCCAAGAAACCGTCATTTTACGTAAGCCATCATTATATACATTTTATCCTGTAGCATAAATTCACAAGCAAGGGTAGATTACAATTTTATCTCTTGTTGTGTGGCTGTAATAAACACAGCATTGTAACACGCTACAAAAGCTACTTGTTGTAGGGTGGCTCAATTTTCTGGCGACCAAATTTACATCCAGGGGTTAATTAAGCCGTTGTTTTTTCGCTGTATGGTGATCACAAGAAACCGTCATTTTTCAACGGAGGTAAATATATACATTTTTCAGGTAGCATTAATTCACAAAGCAAGGTTAATTATAATTTTATCTCTTGTTGTGTGGCTTATATATAAAACACCGCTTTGGCACACGCTACAAAGCTACTAGTTTTGTGTTGAGTGGCCTCAATTGCTTTGGCACAATTTACATCCAGGGTTAATTAAGCGTCTGTTTTTCTACTGTATGTGATCCAAGAAACCGTCATTTCAAAGCCAAAAATTTATACATTTTTCCTTGTTGATATCATTCACAGCAATAGGTAAAATGACCAATTTTTATATCTTGTTTGTGTGGCGTTATAAAACACGCAATTGTAACAGCTACAAAAAGCTCTTAGTTTGTTGGTGGCTCAATCTGTAGGCGCAATTTATTCCAGGAGGTTAATTAAGCGTTGTTTTTCAGCTGTGGGATCCACAAGTAACCATCATTTTCACCGCCAAAATTATATAGATTTTTTCCTGTTGCATAAGTCACAAGTCGTATAAGGGTTAATTACAATTTTATATCTTGTTGTTGTGGCGTATAAAACACCGCATTGTAACACGCTACTAAGCTAAATCGGTTTGCTGGTGGATCTATTGTTTGGCACAATTTACATCCAGGGGTAATTAAGCGTTGTTTTTAATCTGTGGTGATCCCAAGAATCCTTCTTTTTCAACGCCAATAATATATATATTTTGTCCTGCTGTAGCATAATTCACATAGCAATGGTTAGTTACAATGTTTATCTCCTTGTTGTGTAGCGGTAAAAAACTACGCATTTGTAACTCGCTACAAAGCTGTTAGTAGTTTGTGGTTGCTAAATTTTTTTGCACACATTTTACATCCATGGTTATTATGCGTTGTTCTTGCAGTTTTACTCAGTTAAAAGCAACTTTGTTTTCACCGCCCACAGAAGAAATTCTGTAGCATATTCATATCCGAAGGTTACATTCTAGCATGTTTGTGCTCTTATATTCAGTTACATAATTACACACAGAGTTTTTAAATGGCCACTCCACAATTGACAAGTCAAATTTTTCCATGCCCTTTTGTAGTGAGCGCAATTATATCATGGGTTTCAAGCTTGTTACTGGGTTCATTTGCCGTCAAATACTGGGTGTGTATTTATCATATACTGATCATCTCTTCATCAAACAGTGTCTGTTTCATTTATAGAACAAACAGTTTGTCAGAACAGAGAGGTGGCAGCGCTCTTCTCCCTGAGCGTGGGCAGTGGCACAAAACATTCCAGTCATCTACAGGTATCGCAGCACAGCAAGGGGATCGTCGCAGCAGGGTCTCTCTGGTGTGGCCACAATACTTGCCGCTATCATCTAGCGGCCATTGTACGACTAGCAAACCGAGGGTTCTTGCTTGGTTGATCTAGGGCTCATCGTACTTCCACTACCATGATGAACATCCTTGATCAACCAGCAGTGCAATGGAGTCGGTGGGAGAACGCTCAGACACAACCATTAGTTGGCATGGCCCTGGGGGGAGGGGAGCGGGTCAGCGGCCCTCACCTGTCCTCAACCGCCTCTGTCCCATACGGTTCCCTCAGCCTGAGATCTACTATAGTGGGGCTGGGCTCAGCGCCACTATTATCGCTCGATGATGAACAATTTGAGGGACGGCAGTCTGCAGACTACTTGGCAGTGAAGGGAAATGGGGCCAATATCATCTGCTTCTTGCTATAGGCGGCACCAAAGTAATAGATAGTTGAGAGTGGCTTGGGAGGTCATTCATGTTGTGAGGCGTCAGCCTATGCAATTCCAAGACGGTGATGAGGACAAGCAGTGACGATGAAAACACAAAAGATGATGATGTGCCGACACGCACTTAGGAGCCGGGGTGAGGCAAGGGCTTCCATTCTTCTTCAGGCGAAGAGGGCGTCTGCTTGCGCGTCAGGCAGCGGCGCAGCCGCAAGTGGGTTGTGTGGCTGTGTGCAGCAGAGGTAGAGCAGGGTGAGGGTCGGTAGCCAAGCGGCCACGTGGGGTAAAAAACCCGTTTGCTAGGTCCAAGAAAGTAGCGGCCACAGGGGACTCAGTGGGCAGCAGGCGGCTAGTAGTCACTCAAGTTCGGAAGCACTGGCCCCGTAAAATACCGATACTCGGCGGTTGGCATGTGTGGCAGTTCTTTGCTAAGGACCACCGGTGGAGCCGAAAATGGGTATTTGTAGATTCTGTAAGCAGAAACTGTGAAGCGTGGCCAGGGATCTTCGTTGGGCACCACAGCCCTGCGTCATACTACATGCGCGGCTCGTCACATCGGTGGCCTGGCGAGATACGTGGCTCAATGTGGTGGTCCATCTTGCCGCGCTAGCACACAGCAGCAGCAGCAGCGCCAGTGGCACGCATGCCCATTCGCAGCCATAAAGGCTCCACTCACCTCTGCAGAAGGGTGATGTTTTCTCTTTGACTTAATCTCCCGGTCCATATGCTCCTGCTCACTCGCTACTCATGGCGCAGCAGTAGTTCAGTGAGGCGACGATTGCAAGGAGACAACAGTATGCGTCCTACCATTCCTAAGGTGCAGCAGCGGACCATGCTTCATGTCCAAGTTGTGGTTACGCAGTTCCCTCCCTTTACCAAATGGTGGAATCTGCCACCGTTCAGTGAATAATGATTGTGGCCGAGCGTAGATGGAGAGTTCCAAGCCGTTCATTTCTGTTTCCAAAAAAGGCAGAGTACCAGCACTTCTTAAATATGTAGAACAGAAGGTGGGCCAATTATTGAGCTTATCGGTTTGTTCAAGAGCTGCAACGGCAGCGCGACCGTCTGGAGTCTGTAACTCGGACAGGGCAGTACATGTACTTAACGGGCCCACTGGGTGTAATGTGCTTCCGGCCCAGGACACACCAAACAACTTGGTCAGGAAGAGACGGGGCGCTTTCTCCTCTCCATGTTAGTCAAAACTGCGGCTCCTGCGCCTAATGTCAGCCTCCTCTACTCTCTCCACCACCATCTCAGCCTCCACAAGTACTGCTCCATCATAATCACATGTGCTAGGGCACAGCGGTTCACGCAAGTTCTACACTGGCTTGAATCGGCGAACAAAGAGTCCTCTATGGGAGGAACTGCTCCGCGTCATGCAGCAAGATATCGAGGTGTGGCTTTCTCCGCGCCAACTGCATATCGGTACCATGGTGACGGACAATGGGATGAGGAACATGGTGTACACGCTGCACACGTGGAGGGATGGTCCATGCGCCCTGCAATGGACGAAACCTTGGTTCAATCTTGGTTTGTAAAACGGCTTCTGAAGTCTTCATCGATTCAGAACAATTCTGAAATGGCCAGGAACTCTGCATGCACTTTATCCATTCGTACAAAGCCTGGAAAACGCTCCTCGTGTTGCCAGCAGCAGAACGGCTTCCCCCAAACAACTGATATGCAATTGTTTCCACCCGTTGGGACATTCCAGCCTGGCCCGCACATGTTGGACCGACAGTATGGAACAGATGATAGGGCCTAATTAACGAGGTTTTTTTTGATGATCCAGGCAGCCAGAAGTACTCCCCTGTGTAACTTTGATGTTCAGCCGAGTGGCTAGCTCATGCGTGACCACCTGCGTTTGTTGAGGCGATTCGAGGAGGCGAAGTTATTGTCGTCGCCAGGACTAGGGTGAAATAACAGTAATTCCACTTCTTCCATGTCCTGGAACAGATTGCTGAAAAATCTGTTGGGCAGGGGACTGGAGACGCATGGCGAATACAATCTCGCGAGGCCACATGAGTCCGGTCGGGGGACTTGAAATGGAGGGGAGAAGAGCGACATTGGAGCAGACGCATATGGGTCTTTGGGGGTGAAATGAGATGGATTTTCTACCCAGGTGCTAGAGGGAGGGCAGGAGCAGTGGAGGTGCTAGATGGAGATGAAGGGGGGGAAGGAAAGACGGCGCAGATTGGACCACGCAAGCACCGTGGCAGTGTATACAGTGTAGATGGTGGCAGGGAATCCCTGAGTCACTTGTGCGATGGCCCGACTGCATGCTGATTTGCCTGGCTAGTGACAGCCAAATAGTCAGCATCGGCAGAGGGGGTCTTCTGGCTCTCCTCCCTTTTGGACCCTCGCTACCGGTCCAAAATTGGGGAGCCTTTTTCCACCAGCTATTGAGATGGAGGTCATAACTATTTTACTATAGGGGAAATCATACGTAGTTAGTTGGCCTCGCTGCCAGTGCGGCCTCGTCCCTCCTCTGTAAGGTCTGCGGGGGGTTCTTCAGCGCTCACGTACTACTGCTGGGCTGCAAGGGGAAGGTGGCCTGGGGGTCGGAGCAGTACCTAGCCTCCATCAGCAGGCAACTCCTAAGATGTCCGGAGTCAATGATGAGCAGCTCTCCTTCTCCCCGCCTAGGTGAGAGAGGGCAGTCGCCAGCAGCAGCAGTCCTGGAAGCAGGACCCTGAACCAACAGATGAGTGGCCTACTTGGAAAGCACTCTCCCAAACCCCCATTTAGAAGATCCGCGGACCCGGGGCAGCCAAACTGGATGTGGGGCCGCAACTTGCCGAGTTTGCAGTGGAGAACCCTGCCCCTTCCCGGCCATAGTGTGGAAATAAAGAGTGGGTTTCAGTGCGGCGGGGGCCATCTTTAAAACCCCCCCAAGGAGAACCCGCTTGTCCAGGGGCAAATTTTTGGGGAAAACCGACTAAAACCTTTTGTAAAGATAAATCTGCTTTAATGGGCCCAGGATTTCCACACACCAAGGGCCTTAGGCCCCGACAACTTCACCCAAAGACTCCCACCCAAACTGGAGAAATGAGTCGGTTCAAACTACCTGCCTCAGCCAAGTTTTCTGATGCCCCACCACCTGAAGCCACACATCTGCGCCCCAGTTTCTCCATCTGCCCCACCAACCATCTTTACCGGGGACGGGTTTTTCCCCACCCACCCCCACACTCTGTCATTGTCCCAAACTTTTCTGACCTCATGCTGCGCTGGGGCTGTTTCCGGGGCCCTTTCCACCCCTGGTGTAAATTGGGGCCACTACTAAACCCCATGCTTTTGACCCCTGCCGCCGCCCCCCCTCCACTCTCTGCCCATTGTGCACCGGGTTGGCCTATTCCCCCATTTTTTTCCCAGGGGTTCCACTGCCCTGACCTCATGCTGCTGCTGTGGTTTGCTGCCGTAAACCTCCACACTGTTTCCATCGTGCCACTCTCTAAACCTCATGTTTGTTGCTCCTGCCGCCGTCACCTCCACTCTCTGCCCATTGTCCCACTCTGTGACCAAATTCCTTTTTTTTGCCCCCCTCCAAAAATGTAATTGTGCCACTTTTCTGACCTCATCCCGCTCTGTGGCTGCTGCCGTGACCTACACACTGGTCATTGTCCACTGTCTACCCCCATCTTGTTTGTGGGCGGGCTCCCCGTGACTTACACACGGGGGCCATTTTTGGCCCCCCCACCCCCCCCCCCCCCCCCCCCCCCCCCCCCCCCCCCCCCCCCCCCCCCCCCCCCCCCCCCCCCCCCCCCTTCCCCCCCCCCCTACCCCCCCCCCCCCCCCCCCCAAATGCTGCTGTTTTTGGCTGCTCCCGTGACCTACACCTGGTCATTGTCCACTTCTAAACCTCATGCCTGCTGTTGGGGCTGTTTGGCCGGGGACCAAACCCCACTGTGTCATTGTGCCATTTCTTTTTGACCTAATGCTTTTTTGCCCCTTTCCCCCCGGCACCCCCCACCCCCTGTCTTTTTGGCCCCACTGGGGCCTATTCCTGTTTTTGAAAACCTCCAAAAATGTCTTTGGTGCCACGTCTGACCTCAATGCTGCGGGCCGGGCTGCTGCCTGCCCCTACCCCTGTTTCATTGTCCCCACTGTCTGACCTCATGCAGTTTGCGGGGCTGTTTCCCGGGGACCTACACACTTTTGTAATTGTCCCCATTTCTGGGTCCCTATTTCCTTTTTTTTGGCCACCTCCAAATGCCATTGTGGCCACTTTCTGCCCCTCATGCTGCTGCAGTGGCTGCGGGCCGGTGACCAAAACACTGTTAATTGGTCCCACTCTTTTCCCTACTCCTTTTTTTTGCCACCTTTCCAAATGCCATTTTTCCCACGTTCTGACCTCATGCGGGCGCTGTGGCTGCTGCCCGTGACCAAACACACTGTCATTGTCCCCACTGTCTAAACCTCAGGGTTTTGCTTCTGTGGCTGCTGCCGTAAACCTACACACCCCAGTCATTGGCCACTGCCCAAAACCTCATTTTTCGCTTTTTGCGGGCTGCCGTGACCAAGACACTGTGTCATTGTCTCTTCCCTTGGGGCCCCTACCCCCTTTTTTTTTGGCCACCTCCGGGAATGCCATTGTGCCCACTGTCTGACCTAAATGCCCCTGCTGTGCTGCTGCCGGGGGGGAAAACCAACACAATGTTTTCATTGTGCCACTGTCTACCTAAAGCTGCTCGGGTTTGCTGCCGTGACCTACAAAACTGTCATTGTGCCACTGTCTGACCTCTTTCGGGGCTGCGGGGCCGTGACCTCCCACTGTGTCATTGTGCCCCGGGGCCCCTTTTCCTTTTTTTTGCCACCTCCAAAATTGTCCATTGGGGCCACTCCTGACCTAAAAGCTGCTGGGGGCTGCCGCCGGCAACCCCCACACTCTGTCACTAATTTGCCACCTGAGCCCTCAGTTTTTTTTTTTTCCAGCTTTTGCTGCCATGATTTTTTATCGGGTTTACTTTCCCCCGCTTCAGTTTTTTTGGTCATTTTTTTTTATAGGAATTTTAAAAGGGAAGCGTTTCAAAAGAGGGGTGGCAGTCAAAGTGCGTGTCATACTAAAAAATAAAAATTGTAGAAGACCAAAAACCAAACTCCCTCTGCATATTTTTAAACATGGCACAACGTTTTTTTTACAAAACACCCTGCAGGCCCCTTTCAGCCTTTGGGAAAAAACTGTTTTTTTAAAAGTATTCCCTGCCGAAGTAATTTTTGGGAAAGAAATTATTTTTTGCCGAGAAATTCGGGGAAGTGAACAAAACGAATTTCGGGGGAAAATTCGCCCCCATCCCCAAAAAACTATGGGAAATGATTTTTTCCCTTTTTTGGGGGCCCCAGGCCCACAAACCTGTGCTGTTTTCTCTTACTTTTATGGGAAAATAAAGGGGGAGAGCAGCAAAAAAGCAAATTTTAACACTGAATTTCCCCCTTTTGATAATAATTTTTCCCTTTTTTTTAAAGTAGTAAGAAAAAAAAATCTGAACATTTTACTTTTAACATAATTCAGAAAAATATAGCTCAGTGTATTATTTAATTTTAATTTCATTTTAGATGCTATTCATTTTAAATACATTTAATAGGAGGTATATTAATAGTGTTGGGGTGGTATATATTTTTATATTAATTGTATATGATTAAAAACTTTTTTAATTTAAATAATTTAATTTTATACAGTTTCATCATTATTATGACTTTTTATCATTGTACTGGTCTAAGTTGAGAAATATTGGACATTTTTTTCACTTACAGTAAATCTATCTCTATTTCGACTCCTCAGGCTCAGGCAGACCACACTGAAATAGGTCTGCCTGTTCGAGCAGTAATGCGCCTAGTTTTGCCAAACCACATTCATATATGTGTCTAATAGTTCGAATGAGGTGTGACTAACCTCCATAACACCCCCAGAGCCCCAGAACATATTTGGCACATTAAAAAGTGTCGGATCTGTCGAACAATGAGGCAAATGTTCATTTGATGCGCCAAACATCGCACACCCCTCACTTTAGCGCATTTTATGCCAGAAAAGGGCAAAAAATCCATTCATACATGTCTCCACTAAAGAGGTTTTCTCACCATGTAGTTTCACAAAGCCACAGCCAGCTTCAGACTCACACTTCCTGGTCAGGCTGTTGGTGAGTCTACAGCAGTGATGTATATCAGCTCTGCTATTACTAGCTATTCCTATTACAGTGACAAGAGTGCAGGAGATTTATAAATTATAGTATACAAAACTAAATAATTCTAAAGAGTGAAGGCTTCTCATTTAGTTAGGTAAACAAAATCCATTGCTAGAGATAAAACTCTGCAGGAATCACTCACCATGGTCGAACTGGCTGACAGCAGCTTAAAGCAATGAGACTCCTAAGAATGAGCAAGGACAGGTTTTCAGTAACCAGAGAAACTTGTGTGCTCTGAGAGGAGATCAAATCTTTATCTCTTGACCAAAGCAAAATCAAAAATGATCAGTCTTCATTTACCTTTCCCTATATGTTGAAAGCTAATCACTGTGGTGAGAATTCCGCTTTAAAGGGTGCTTCAGATTCAGCAAATAAATGTCATTTATTTTGTACAATAAAAAGTGACACCCTTTTCCAACATACTTTCTGTAGCAATTGTTCTCAAGATTTGTGTCTGCTTTCAATAAATTGGAACCTACATTGTTCGTTAAGGATACAAACATGTCCTGGTCATGTGATGGATCATTATACAAAAAAGAAACCACATCACCATTTTCAATTTTTTCCTAACGTTTAAAGCTGGACGTACACTTTGAATACTTCCTACAGTTGAAAGCCGTCTTCTTGATCCCCCATAAATGAAAGCTGAGCAACTACCCAATGCCAGTGGGAAGATTAAGGAGGTTCCCATTGACATTGATACTGCAACAGGTTTTCCCATCTGCCTGTTTTCACATTGCCTGCTCTTTACATCTGCTTCAGGCTTCCACTTACTGTATAGGTTGTGGTCGCTTCTGTACCACCCCGGCCGGCCTCGGTAGTAGTACTCGGGGTCCGAGGGCTGGGCAGGGGCAACCAGGCGCGGCGGCAGCTCGGCAAATATGAAGTTATTGAAAAAGGGTTGTGACCCCAGTTGGGGTTGTCGGCCAGAGTTCAGCCTGGCACTAATGGAGATCCCTGGGAAATAGATGGTGGTAATTAGTGCCTGGTGATTAACCCCTCCCCAACTAGGGCTGACTCCCAGGGCAGATGGTACACTTGCAATTTACTGAAGCTCTGCAGACATTGCATTGAGGTGTTACACAGTCCAGGAAATAGGATTTCTGCCTCACATGTGTGATGAGAGTTCAGTTTCTCTGCTGTCCTGTGGTGTAGCTCACCTGCTGCTAGTTACACATCTGATAACAGGACTCTTGGATTCCATGATTTCCAAGAGAAAAGTGCTAGATCAGTGATCCCTTCCAAGAACAGGCAGTGCGGGTCCTATAAGAATCCTGGCTTCTGTCACCACTGAACTCCTAACTCTGTGGAGCTGCTGAGTTCCTGGGCAATTCACTCTGCTACTTGTGAACACCTAGTAGTTTCTCAGTTTGCTACAGACTCTAGAAGTCACTGTGGCCAAGGGACTGATAGCCTGGTTTGTTCAGCTTGCCCTGTAGGAAGGCACACACCCTCTCTACATGAGGCAATCTCCTTCTTCTTCCACTCTCTTGGCACACTTCCTCTGACTAGGGGCCGTGTCCTAAACTCTGGATGAAGGTAAAGTATAGAACCCCAGTAAGGGCCCGGTTACAATGTCTGTATGCAGTGCTTAGCAGAGAAACCAAGTTTCATCACATCTAATAATGCATATGGAACCTTACACAGACAGTTATTTTGTGGTGATCCAGACATGGAGCGCCACACTTCCACAACCAAGTTTGGAACATTGGATAGGCAGAGTTAGGCGACTTCTTATGGCACCAACTCTGTGTGAAAGGGAGCACAAAGAGCTAAGGAGTGGGATCATAAGCTGAGTCTGCTCCATACATGGCGGTTACCGGCTATCAGTTACACTGTACAAAAACAAAATCTCAAAAAAAGGAATAATTGTTTGGGTTTTTTCTTAATTCCACTTTGCTGGGCAGGGCACAACTGCAGTTACTGTGAGCCAGGTCAAGAATTTGAATATTCTGAGGAATGGAGGCATTTGTCCTATTTTCTTAGGGCACCAAAATGCCTTATCCCGACCCTGCCCACAGCAGTGACTGATATTTCAGCTCTGCTATTCTTAGTTGAGCTTGTTAGAGAGATGTTGGTGATGGAGGAATCTAAACAGCAGGACATAAGGCTACAGAGCTCTAAAGAGTTTAACTCTGTCAGTAAGAAAGATGAACAAGCATCTGTGCTGTTGATAAGACACAACAGGGAGTCGCGTCATCAGCCCGGCCACTGCTAGAGCACAGAGGTGATAGTAATGTAGGGAAATTTTTTAAACAAGCAGGAAATAAGAACTGCTCTCACTCTGAAATGCAGCAAAACTGAAACAAGGATGCATTTGGTTATAATCTTTATTCATCTTTGTCTACATGTTTAACAATAATCAATGAAACGGTAACACTTCTTTAAACTCCTTGCTTTGGCTGACATTTATCTAATGTATATGTCCAGCTTCAATTGATGCGCGTGGGCTTCATTATTATGATATGGGCACATCATCTCACACTGTTGAGGACCCTCAGCAACTGTAGTTTTGACCCGTGGCTCTCAATTTTTGAAACCACAGCTTCCACCTTCAGGGCATGGAAGAGTTATAGTTTTGTTACAGTTGGAGGGATAAAAACCACTGCCCTTTAGAGCCACAGAATCATCTGGTTGAAGAAGGACACAGCTTAGTATCATATAAGTAAAAATAAAAGAACTAGTTACATGCTCAAAAGGATAAAAATCCATTTCAGTAATGGTTTGAATACTGTTTCTTTTGCTCTCAGCTGTGCATATATAGACAAAACAAGCCAGGGAGTATTGGGGGGAAATGATGAAGACAAAACATTATTCAAAATGTACTAATTAGGACCAGCAGGTGGTGATAGAGAAGCTTACAAATTCTGATCTGATTCTTGTTCTCTTACATCCCTCCCTATGTAAATGCAAAACCATAGTTTTCAAAAAGAGTATTATATTTCCCTTTGTTTGACTGCCATTATGAATCACATATATATACATATATATATATACTATAGCTTTCCAGCTGCTGCAGAGATGCACCTCTCAGCATTTGTCTTGACAGATACAACTAGTTTTATACTATATACCAGGCATCCTCAAACTGCGTCCCTCCAGCTGTTGGGAAACTATAATTCCCATCATACATTTATATAATCTATAACAGTGGGAATGATGGGAGTTGTAGTTTCCCAACAGCTGGAGGGACGCAGTTTGAGGATGCCTGCGCTATACTGACTGGTGGGGGTCTTAGCACAGAATCCCACACATGTCACAAGAAAGTGCCCATGAGGCTGAGTACCTGACTGACATTAGTGGAGCTATGCATTAAAAAAAATCTGAATCTGCCATGGCTCTGCAGATCCTTCATTCCATCAGTACTTGGGAATCCCAGTGGCTGGGCTCCTACAAATCAGCAGGTGATGGCATAGTCTAAAGCCCCTATTATGTCACATTAATAGAGCAGATGAGCACTGTCCATGTTACAGACACATCTAATCAGTTCTAAACTTTATTTGAAATTTAAGAGTTACTTTTCATAAAATCTAGCTGTGACAATATGTTACATAATCCTAAATTCAATAGTTGAATGATATATTCTCATTAAGTACAAGTGAACAACGAGGTGAAAATGAAAATGGCATTGGAAGTGGTAGAGGACGTGATAGCAGAACATTACATGTAATCTGGTTAAGATCCGGATGTCTGACTCTTATCTCTACCGGCACAGACATCTGATCTAATATTCTGCCATTAATCCTTAAGAAAATGACATGTCATTCGAAATAAAATATTACCAGTGGAAGAAAAAGGAACCTAAATATTGTTATATAATATTTATACTGAAGTCACTGACTAACGCTGCTCACGCATCCGGATGGAGCAGAAGTAGCATATACTGATTTGTTGTATGTAATATATATACTACACTGTGATATAAAAGATATTGTGACAAGTAACAAACAGCTGTTCTGCATCTAAAGCTAATATGGAAACTGATACATTTTTATTATTCCATTGTTAAATTATTTAACAATATCAAAATATTTTGGGTTGTCTTCCTAACTATTTGAGTTAGGTCAATGCAAAGCTTCGCATCTCCTTAGTAACAAACTACAAACAAACCTGATGATTCTGCAGTAATATTTCATAATCTTCCATCTGTCCTCTAATTCTTTTTAACATACATTTGTCCATTTGGTAGTGAAGCAAAATTGGATGGCAAGACGACTAGAAGAGTTTGTATGTAGTCAGTTACAGAGTAAGCTACGAATCCCACACATTTGGTAAAGAGTGGGGGTCACCCAAAGGATAGAAGAGCCAAATATTAAAGAAAAGAACAAAGAAAATCTTTTTGCCTAGATATAAAATATAACTTTTAATAATTCCTTAATAAAATTTCATAAACAATAACCAAAATTACTAATATATCCCTAAAAATCCATACCACTAAAGCTGCCTATCCATAAAGAAAATTCGGGGTAGCCGCTCCAATAAGGGCGACCCCGACAAGAACCTGGGCTGATAAACCCTATTGTGTCCTTTGTTTCTGTCACAATGGCCCAATGTATTAGCACAATTACACAGATAGATGGTATCAAAAGGGTAATATCACAAAATAACCCTTGTTGTCATTCACAAAATCAACATGAGAAGATTTAAGGTCCGGACACAGAAAATCTCCTCAAAAAAATTCAACGCGTTTCCCCAAGCATCAGATAAAACTGGGTTCATCAGAGAACAAAACAGACCATAGTAATCAATACAAGAGAATGACTCAAAATGTGAAGCAACTCAGAAAAGCACTAGGTAGAAGGAAAATATGGAATAATTCACATCCCTGGGATACTGATAGTGATCCACAAGAGGATTCCAATAAGTAGAGAGGTCCCTGGTAGGTTAACAAGGATCCTCTCACTGACGTGACTGCTATGATGTCCAATGGAAATCAGACAGGCAGATGTAGTCAGTTACCAAAGAAACACATTTACTATGGCAATTATGCCAATTTTTAGACACTTTTGTGACACATTTGACAAATGGGTGGGGTTGCATGCATAGGGGTGTGGTTTTACAGAAAGAGGTATGACTTAATGTGCAATGTCATGCGCCAAACTTACTGTGCAATTACTGGCGCAAACTAAGCTAACTTACAAGCAGTATAAAGTTAGTCAAAATAATTTCAAAAAGTTATGAAGGTGGACAAGAGAGGAGTTTGAGATTTTAGTAATGTCTAGGCCAGGACTGGTGAAAAAAAATAAAATAACCTGTACTAACCTATATAGCCATTGTCATACTAGCACTGCTGGAATGTCCATGTTTCCAGCCAGTCCCACAGTAAGGATGCCGTGTACACTGTTTGGAAGTGGCTGTAGAGGTAAGTAGCAGATATTTTACAGCAGTCTGGGTCTGTACAGAGATTTCTTAAAGTCATTGAGAATTTTAAAACAACTCCTCATAAATGATGCCTGTGGCCATCTAAATCCCTTAACGACAGGCCAATTTTGGGCATTCTAGACCAAGGAACTCCTCTAGCTTGGTCCTTTCGGTAAATGCTCATAGCAGACCTGGGAACCTTTGTTAAGGTACCTAATGTGGGACTTGAACATGGGACAGCAGTGTGACCACAGAGAGAGACCCTCCCTGTATCAAAAACTTTTGATAACATGGTTGCTATTGACAGTAGCATCTAAGGAACTAAATCTCAGATATATTTCTGATCCTAGCAATCAACCACCACTGGACTTCTGGTCTTGACTTCAGAGGCACAACATCTGTCAAAGATTTAACCCTTTTAAATGCAATCCACAGAACCAGTGACAATGTCAGAATAGATTTATAGAGTATTTAATCAATAGAATAGAACATTATGGCTTGACAAATTGGGAAGAAGACAGTAGTAAGATGCTCTCCAACAAGATGGATGAAGACAATCACAGAAATAAGAAATATAACGGCGAAGCCTAAAGATCCACACAGATGACCGAGCAGATGGTCTTCATATGGTCACTCGGAGGTGAAATTGGCTTTGATGGTATTTGATAATATAAAGTTACTACTGTATTAAGCATTGATATCCTTTTTAATGGGATTGTCCCACCAAACACATTGATGGCATCTCGATAGGATATGATATTGATGTGTGATAGGTGCGGGCCCTACCTCTGGGACTTGCAACTACCTCCGGAAGAGGCCCCAGAAAGTCTCAGTTTTGAATCAAGAGGTGGTTGGAATTCCCATTGAAATCAATTTCACAGTTCCGACCACCTGTTTGTGTCAATCAGAGACTTTCGGGGGTAGTGTCACACTAGGATGCCTGGGGCTCACCAGTAAAGTTGATTTTTGAGCCCCCCCCCCCCCAATGGGGCCGATTTCCTAGGCCTACCCAACAGCTACTATATATGACTGCTTATGACTCTTGTATTGTCTTTTGCTTTCTGCCTCCTTTTCTCTGCCTTTCTACTTGAAAGCAGCCCCAAGCCTGCCGTGCCCAGGAACCCAGCATGCCCAGAGGCCCACCAAGGGGTTTCCTCTGTTCTCATGTGTTATAATTTGAGCTTGGGTGTGAGTAGGACCCGCAATTATCCTATCGATATGCCATCAGTGTGTTTGGTGGGATTAGCCCTTTAAGCTTGCTACATGTTTTCACCCTAGGATGTCTGCCTTTATACATATTCCGCTCTCAAGGAAACACGTGCCCTCCTTTCAGCTTCCTTTTATCTGATCTGAACAAAGAGCCATGGCCATGTGCAGGCTTTTTGTCTTCATAAGGTTGTATTATCAGCCATTAGTGGCTGGCGAAAATCATGCAGCAAAATTCCAAGTTGGTATTAAAAAGACAGGATGTATTTATCTGGCTATTTTGAAAAATAAAATTTCCCATCACCGCTTATCTATTTGATGCCTTCTGCAAATGTCAACCGCGTAGACGGACACATTCTCATTTGCATGAGAACAAGTGCGAAAGTGCAAGAGTTCTTGAGATCTGCTGTCATTCCCAAGAAGCAACTCAAGAACAATATGCAACGATTATGCAAACCAGCCGAGATAATATGAACATGCATATCACACGATAAACAGAGCCATTACATCCACTAAGAAGGATGCCAGCGACAGAGTTGTAGAAGTAACAAAGAGCTCTTCAAATGGAATTCTTCCCATTTCTGGAAATGATGCTGCATAATGCACACTGAGATGAGGGCCTAGAATTAAATCAGCAAATTGGCTTAATATGTCACAGTGTTCCTTCTTACAAGTGAAGAAAGAGGGAGTGCAGGTAATTTTGCAGATGTATAATTGAGGTTTTTTTTCTTGTATTAAGCTTTATTGAGATACCATATACTCACAAAGACCCAATGCTGTAGCTAATGTGATAAAAATGGTCTACTGAGTGACATATGCCCTGTGCATAAGGATGCTTAATTGTCTAAATAAGTGCTGAATTAGAACAGTTTAGTAAGTAGAATAAAAAAAAAACCCTAGAAAACACCCAATCTTATTGCAGCTTAGAAGTCGCTTGTGCTCTCAATGTGAAAAATAATATCATAGAACTTGACTATTGGCTGAATGACTAGGGATGAGGAAAGGGCATGAGTTTCCCTTAGCAAGCAACATTTTTTAATGATGTGACTCTTAGGCGATAGATTATCCTGGAAGCACCTGTTTAACCCGAGGTTTATCTCAGTTCTATTATGTTCATTACTTTACTTATTTAACCCACTTAGACTAATTTTATACATGACATTGGTATTTGCTTAAAAGATTTGCATTAAAAAAAATCCAGGTTCATATTTCCTACTAGAGGATATGAATGTCATAAAAGGGGGGAACCTCATCATCTAAGTCAGAGCAGATTGCTGATAAGAACGAGTGGAGTCGAATCAGACATGTATTGCACCGTCAGCCTTTCATTTAATTAGAACCTATGGCCATGTCCCCACGTCACCAGTTTGCGGCCGGTGTTTCTGACAGTTTGCGGTTTTGAAAACCGTCTGAAAAACCAGCCGCAAACTAACACACCGGGCAGCTATGGAAAACACGTGCAGCAGTCCCCACTGCACGGGTTTTCCGCCCGGCAGTTTGAAACATTGAATATGTTCATTCTTCCGACCGGTTTTCAGATGGAATGGTTTTCAGATGGAATATGAACATGTCTATGGGAAGGGGGAGGGCTTTTCTCCGCTGATTGCGGAGAAAAGCCGTCCCCCGGCGGTGGTGGGGACGGCACTAAAACAGGACAAATACCGACCGGTATTTGTCCTTTGCCGTGGGGATGAGCCCTAAAGGTTCATGCTACCTGAAAAATGAGCAGCACGAAAGAGCTGCAGGTTTCCTGGTCTTAGAGTTTTAGGGTGCGTAACCACGGCAAGACCAAATACCAGTTGCATTTGTGTCTTTTTTTGGCACGAAGAAGGGCGGTTTTTGTCTGCGGTTTGCAGATTCAAGCTGCCCTGCTTCGCACCCACATGTTCATGTTCTGTCTGAAGAATGAACATGCTCTAAGTTTTTAGGAACGCCGGCGGTGTCATAAACCATCCGGTGGAAAAAAATCTATTCATTGAGGATTGCTGCACAGATTTTCTATTAAAATCAATATAAAAGTTTGACAGTTGATTTCAAATCCGAAAACCGTCTGTAAGACCAACTGAAAACCTTTTCTGTGAGGACAATCCCTTAAAGTTACATAAATAGTATGGTTGAAAGAGTTAACTGATCATCAAGTTCAATCAAGGGTGGGGAAATAGGAAGTTTTTAAGATTTGTTTCCCTTACTGATGAAGACTTTGGAACTCACAAGGCTGGAACCAATCTGCCCTAAAGGAAATATTTCATTCATGATCCCAAAATTGCCAACAGACTGGATCCAGATGTTTTATACGGCTACCTAGGTCTCAATAACATGTTTTACTGCGAAATGCTACAACTTTTTAGAGTAAAACACCCGGCAAAGCTGAGCTGGGTACGGGGAGAAGCCGCGACTGGATAAGTCCAATGTGTGACTTCTCTCTGACCCCTCAGCAGAACAGACAGGCCCATGTGTATATCGAAAGAGTCCGGTCAATGAAATTGAGGGACAAGGAGAAGCCACACATAGGGCTCATCTTCTCCAGCCGCGGTGGCTTCTTCCTATACCCAATTTAGTTCTATGCTGTAACGTCTCATTGTAAAACACATGTTACTAGAGCAGGAAAATTGTGGCTATTTCATGTTGCCTATCGTAAGGGCAGCACGAATGAGCTGACAGGACCTCTTTAAATGGGCAGTATTAAATTCTGCCTGTAGTAGTCACTGCAGCAGGCATGAGCAGCTGTCCACAACCTTAGCAGTTTTCTTGGAAGCCAGGTCCTAAATAATCAGCTGATTTTAAAGACAACTCCTAGAAAGGGATATTTCAGGCTGGTAGTTATATAGCTGCTGACGAGCACCTTTAACCGCTTAAGTGGCAAGTCTGAAAGGTGCTCAATGACCAGCACATTTTTTTAGTTTTTGCCTCCTTGAGTTTCAACAGTCGTAACTTTTTAAATTTTTGAATGGCGCAGTTGAATAAGGCCTTGTTTTATGCGGGAGAAGTTATACTTTATGGGGGCATAGTTTGAGATTGCATACATATAACTACAGAATTTATTTTTCAATTTTTTTTATTATTTTTTTTTACACCATTCAAATCTCACACTAAATACATTACATTAATTCTACAGGTCATTACGGTCGTGTGGACACCTAATATGGGTACGCTCTTTGTTTTTTGTGTAATGTATGCACAATTATTTTTCTTAAATATTTATTTTTTTTATTATTTATTTATTTTCTACAGTTTTTCATATTTTTTTACTTTTTTTAATCCCATAAAGGGATAACTATTTTTCAATTTTTTTTACACTTAGTAATGTATTAGCATATTCAAATATGCTAATACATTAGACTGTGTGTCAGTATTACAGAGCACACAGTGTGCCCTGACTGCAAGCTTGTAATACAGACAGCCCTGGGGCCACTGCAGGTTCCCAGGGCTGGCTGTTCAGAAGTTCCCCAGGCTCCATTGGGTCACTGGGGGTCTCGATCACCTGATGGAGCGGGGGAAAGTTCTTTGATTATGCTGTGATCACAGACCATGGCAACTAAAGGGTTAAAGGGGATGTATTGCCTCCTTAGTTCGGCTGATTCATACTGCTCTCAGCTTCTCAACTCTACAAATGCAGAGGCGTTTCGTCCCCACCCAGCTGTGTGCCATCATCCACCCCTTTAACGGTTCCCGCGGGCTCCCTCTACTCCCCCCCCCCCTCTCTGAGTCCACATGTCACGGTGTCTCTCCTATGCAGTCTTATTTTGTAAGAGCTGTATACATAACCACAGGCTGCATTCAATCTAGACTGAGCACTGATCTCTCCTCTCACAGCTGGAGATGTGTTACAGTTGAATCCAGCTCTATGAAAGGCACAGATCTCACTTCTATGCAGGAGAGTTAGGCACCGAGACAAAACTGTTATGTTTTCTCATTGTAGAATCTGCTGCAGTCTGTTTTTGCTGGGTGTGGAGAGAAAAAATGCTATGGCCCCTAACTCTGAGTCAGGCAGGGATCGAAACAAATTGTGCTGTTTCCTGATTGTGTAAGCCCTTCAGTGTTATTTTGTGTCTTCTGGCTGTGTAAAGTGAAAATGTGCCGATCCCTTACTCTGAGTGAGAGACACAGGAATGCTCGCTCCGTGAATACCACCGGGAAGGGGGGGGGGGGATGTACAGAATGTAAATGAGCTCTCAGCTAGTGAAATGCAAGGAGGAGGGATCCGACCAGCTCTGGATATCAGTGAAAACAAAAAACAAGATAAGGAATACTGTGAATACAAGACAGCTTTGCTAATGACATGTAATTGCAAAGTTGCTTGTTTTCACTGTCCCCTTATTCTGAAGACCATTTAATGAAATGATACAACCCCTTTAAGCACTGGGCAACTTTTTTAATATATAATTGCCTATCAAATGTATTCCAAACCTTCCAAGACTGAATAAATACCACCCCAAGCCAAACACTTACAGACTTCCATTTTTTTAACTGGAATAAAATAAGCAGCTAACATGCATACTAAACTAATATGAGGGAAGAAGAATTGCTCTGTAAATTAAAAAAAGACTAATTACATTATGTTTGGAGGTAAAAAAAATTCTTACTTACTAAATGGGTTATGCCTTATCTGATATCATCAGGAAAGAAACACGTAGATTTGAACATGTAGAACTTCACTCTATCTTCTTGATTGGAGGTGGATATTCATCTGTAAAAAACAAATAATTGTACAACAATAAAACCTATTAGTTGATTTTACACTATAAACCAGTTTTTCTCATTTCTGTTTCAGTACATCTTAATATGTCATCAATTACTGTAACCATCACAAAGTACACATCACATTTGTTAAAAAGAAAAGTGCTGAATGCAGTTCTATCCTCATCAAGATAATGGGCTTCATTGCTGTTACAGAAATTGGGTCAATGGTATATGCATGTTATGAACAGCAGTCACGAAGCAAGTGTGAACAATTAACTGATGGATGCATATTGAGAGGATTGTCCCATCTGGCTTTTGTCACTCTTCACAGCTTCCTTCAGCCTGCTACTTCGTGTTCAGGCTGTGGGTGGATCTACAGCAGTGACTGCCATTTCAGCTCTGCTGGCTCCTATTCCGAGCTGAGCCTATTATGGGGACATTACTGATGTAGGGTTTGAGAAAAACAATGACACAAGCAAGCAAGATTTCTGTCTATATATGTGAGCTAGAAGAGCTGTCTTTCTCTTGGAATGCATCTAGTAGGAGAGAAAAACTTGCATACTGTCAGGACGACTCAGTTATCATTGATATATGTCACGGGTGGGCCCGCGACCCCCGTCCCGGCCGGCCAGTCACCCTCCTACTTACCCGGCCGCGCTCCTGTTGCTGCTCCAGCCTCCTGGCGTGCGCGTCCCCGATCTCTAAGGCGTGCGCGGGCCGGCTCTGTGAAATTTAAAGGGCCAGTGTACCGGTAATTGGCTATTGCCGGTCACTGCCCTTATTTAAGCCTGTCCCTTCCTGGTGCTTGTTGCCGATCTTTAGTGCCATTTAGCCTACTGAGAAAGCGTTCCAAGCCTTGTTCTGATTTACCGTGTACCGTACCATTAGCTTCCGTTCCTCGACCACGCATCTTGCTGCCTGCCCTGACCTACTGCCTGTCCACGACCACGAACCATTGCCGCCTGTCCGGACCTTCTGCCGGTCCCTGACTACGAGCCTGCCTGACGATTTTGCACCACGCTATACTTTGGCTGCCACCGCAAGCAAGTCACGTCAGGGTAACGACCTGGTAGACTCCCGCCGCAGCAATTCCATCCCGCTTTGCGGCGGGCTCTGGTGAAAACCGGGACCTACTTAGATTCCGTTCCCTGGCGTGGCTTACAACATCGCTTGCGGTGGTCCAGTGGATCCACTCCTACGTCCGCGACCGTGACAATATAATTACACATAAATGTGCTCTGCAGACCTGACAGGATGGTATTTATTTTATTCATTTATATGGCACAATTATATTCCACAGTGCTCTACAGAGATTGTCAGCATTCACATTGGTCCCTCTCCATTGAGGCTCCCAGTCTATATTCCAGATTACCTATCAGTATGTTTTTTGGAGTATGGGAGAAACTGAAATACATAGAGGAAACACACACAAACACAGGGGGAACATACCCTCTCTTTACATATTTTGTTAGAGGGATTTGAGCCCAGGAAACCAAGTGCTGAAAGACAACAGGGCTAACCACTGAGCCACCAAGGGCACAAAGCTTCTCCCTTGTCAGTAACTGTAAGGTTTAAAATTATTCTCAGTAGAAAGATAAGATCAGACATTGGTGATAAGACACAGCAGACAGCGATGCCACACAGCTAGAGCAGGGAGAGGTGGTCAGTAACTAGAGAAGCTTGTGTAAATAAGCAGGAAATAAGAACTGCTCTAACTCTAAAATCAAGCAAAACTGGAACATCAATATATTTGGTCATAATTTTTATTTACCTTTGCCTACATGTTTAAAGCTAATCAATGAAAAGGGAATACCCCTTCAACTTCACAAATGATGAGGACAGCTGAAATAGAAATCTCTGTATCCTCTCCACATGCAACCTTCTACTCATTTTTTTCTTCTCACCACCCAAACTTCTTCTGGGCATACTCTCAACTGTAATTCTGAAATTTACTACCCAACATATATATACTCTGTCATATTAAATCCTAAAAACTACCCTGTAAAGCTTTTAATGACAGCACAGGATTTTCCATCCTGGGAGTTCTGGTTCTAATAGATGTTATCGTGCTGAGAAAATAGCAGGGCTCCCATCTTGTATCGTATTTATACGACTAGTTAACCGGGTCATTTCTGTTAGTCTTACTATCCAGAGTAGGAGTGAGAATGTGGAGGCCTACATACGCCTCTATCTTTCAGTCCATCATGTCTCTGATATGCACATATTCTCCATGTAGGCACTTAGGATGCAAAAAGTGCCTGTATAATAGGTCAGAGAAGAGCCCAAAGCAGTAGCTATGAGGAGACTTGGCATTCTGGAGGGGCAGGGGGTTAGGAAAAAGAATGCAATCCGGGAGTCCTTGATCACTCTGCTGGAAGTAAAGTGATGGTAGGGGTCGGATCATAGGCACAAATGCCAGGTACAGTTGGAAGTCCCCAGGAGTCCAGGGGATTGTGGCACTAAGCCAAGGTATTAAGGGGTGGTCAATATTCTGCCTATTATCATTATCCTTGCTGATGATTTAACAGTATTATTTGTCAGCCCTAGTTGCTGCCTTATAACTGCACACTCCATGCCCACATTTTGTACAGATACAACACTATGATGCTGGAAGTATAAGCCAAAAGGATCTTCCAACATACACAAAGAAAGCTGCAATGTATCCTGCACTGCAAGAATACAGCGGGGAAGCCAAGCGGTGAAGTTGATTCTTGGGGCCCACAGGTTGATTCTTGGGGCCCACCATAGAGCTACTGTACATGACTGCACATACTGTGCCTGACTATTGCACTCTACCTCTTGATTTCTGCTTCTCTTTCTCTGCTTTTCTCCCTGAAAAGCTGCCCCAGGCCTGGGGGCCAACATGCCTATAGGCCCACCAAGCCAAGGGGCCTACTGAAGGTTCCCATACTACCCTGTGGACCAGTCCAAGCCTGGTGGGGTGCACTGCACATATGATCCAATTGTAAAAAAAATGTACAGCTTTTTACTTTATAGTGTTCTCTGGAGTAGTACTATCCTGTTGCATACCAACAAAATAATAGCCCAATGGAGGCAAATGGAGCTAAGCATGTGTGGTAGGAGCTTTCCCAGCATACACGTTAGATGTACGGTATATCACTATGTACAACGTGAACAGAGCTATTATACCCTTCTCTCCACTTACACAAAACATGCAATTCTTATATTATTACTATAATCTTTTATCCCTTTTCCTCTTATATGGTAAGGTCGCTAGGTAAGAAAACCCTTTTTCATATGCTCTATTTGGGAATTCTTATTGATACATGGGGATTCTCATCTCTTTGCCAGGGTGGAGAGCAGGAACATCTCCTGCTCTGGAGGACTTGTCCTGACCTGCATTACACAGACAACCCATTGATTCGAGTGATCACTGTGGAATACTTAGCTTACCCTATCAGCAATGTCTTTAAGTGCTATGTTGTATATCAGTGTATCTCTCCTTCAGTGCATGGACCGCTCCAGGACTCACGGGGCCATTTCATAGTATTCAAAAGAAAAGTGGATTGAGCAGCAAATGGAGATGATTTAAAGGGAATGTGTCATCAAAAAATGAGTCATGGTTTAAGTCCCATTTTTATGTTAAACACATTTTTTGGGAATTTTTGGTTGTGTTTTTAATTTTTCATATCACTGGCAATAATGGGAAATAATTCTTAGGTCTTGCAGTGTTCGCTTTGCCCCCGCGGCCGTGTTTGCACTGCTTTAACAGCAGTCAGAGAGATGCTTTAAAGTAGCTTCATGCACATAGGAGACTTAAGACTGTCTCAGTCCCATTGACTTCTGTAGGAGAGTTTTCTAGTCATGCTGTGTGACCTGGGAAGAAATCAGTGTGCAGGGAGGTGAAAGGGTGAACTGTGACATCTCCTCTTGTGACTGGTGGATCCTGTGTTATCTATTCACACTGGTGTCTCCTTTCAGTTTGACCCTCTTTGTGCTGATAATGAGCAGGCTATTGAAAATCTTTCTGTACAGAACAGGATGTGTCAGACTTTTAGGCTTAGTGGCCAAAGTGAAAACTGCAGGACTTAAGAATTATTAAAAAATATTGAAAGTGATATGGAAAATTAAAAAAAATATATAACCAAAAATTCTTAAAAAAAGTGTTGAACATAAAAATGTGAGTTAAACAATAAATCATTTTTGATGACACATTCCCCTTAAAAATTTATTTTCATTCCTCTATCGTCAGACAGCAACGAGTAAGGGTGCGACACACTGGAAACGCGTCTGCCTAAAGCTGCAAACTTTTTATGAGAACCATGTTTTAACAATACGAAATAAAGGAATGAAAATAACTTTTTAAATCATCTCCGTTTGCTGCTCAATCCACTTTTCCTTTAGTTTACCCTATGCTGGTGCTGTGGGGAAATGAAACACTGCCCAGAGTTTTGGTTATTCCTTGGAGGTTTATAGTGCTGTAGAAATAAAACTAATAATAGTATAAATTTGGGATACTTTTTAACATTGAATTATGACAGTGAGTAGGGATAAGTATAGGTAGCAAAGAAAGTTATTGACTGAAGGTGGTTGCTTGAATGTGTTGCTCTTTTTGATCACTCAAAGGCAGCAGAATAGTTTGGCTCTCACTCAAGGCAATCCATAGCTAATACTATCCAGTATCTCCCAGTTGGGCAGTCTTGGTGGCTGTAAACCCACCTTGAGATGTAGTATTCGGACTCTGGAGTCTTAAATGACCAGGATGTTATTTTCCTGAGCTAATATAAAGGGTTAAATATATTCTGCTGAGAATAGACGTGTACTGTACACATAAAATAATAGTGATTACATTATCTAATTACTGTACCTTGATAGTGTCTAATGGTGCAGAGCAAACTGCTCTTTTCAGCACAATAATTTACTGTATTTTCAGAGATCGTTAACATGCAATGTGACTAAGCCATAATAAAAGAAATAAATGTTAATTGCATCTTCAGAAGAACATCCCTTTATGTTGTGTAATGGTGCAATGCCTTGATTTTTACACGACAGTGCCTCGTACACGTCTGCTTAATATGGTTATTTCTTTGGTCTGTACAGAAAACAAGGTTCTGGTCACTGGTGGAGCAATATAATGTGACATAATACAGAAACAACTCTAATTGCCTACAATGCATGCCTTAGGTTGGATCCAGACGTGGTGGATTTGTGGAGTGTATTTGGCAAAAATCTGCACAGAAAATACAGCATGTGGCTTTTCTTATATGTGACATGTGGCCATTCTTGCGTGGAAAATTTTTACAGCTGATTTCATATATTCCAATGGGTCAAATGAAATCCACTACAAATCCATGGCCCGATTGTTGACAAAAATCCATAGCACAAATTATATACCGTAGCTGGACTTATACAATCATTTAGTTCATAGATGGCTTTTAATCTTATGTGCTGCCATGTAATAATACGGTAGTTGGATTTCAACCTTATGTCCATTTGCTAATCCTTTCACTGGCTATCCATTGTCCAGTGAATTAATTTTAAAGTATTAACCATGACATATAAGGCTGTTGTCAAGGAATGAGGGGGTCAATATCAAGGGCACAGGGGCACAAGAAAATGGAGATAGAGAATTTGATCCCACCGCTGACACAAATTGTCATGGAACAGGGACACAAGAGGGAGAATACTGAAGGTACATGGACACACAATAGAGGAGTCAGAGATTTTATGCCACTACCAACCTCAATTATGTGCTAGGAAAAGGGGAAATCCCATGCAGAGGGGTCTCTAGGGCACAATTCAAGTTGGAAACACACTCAGGCCCCACCTCCTTCTGCACAACTTGAGAGCAACCAGAAGCTCACACTAGGCTCTCACTCTGCCTAATCTTTGAGCACATACCCCCACACGATCCACAGCCTCCACAACACACACATTGCCACAATATTGCCACAACTTTAAGAAAGGAATCTCTTTGGAGATACACGGGTTTGTTAGGGCAACAAGGCAAAACTATTAAAATTTTAAGCTTTACTATACAGGTACAGTGCTTGGTTACAGAAGGTTACAAAATTACAGACATACATAAAGTGTGCAGAACAGTATAAAAACAAATGGGATAAAATAACGAAAAACAGACCTTTTTCAATTTGATCGGCTAAAGAATCTGAGCTAAAGAGAGTCGGACAGACCTGCACTTGGCAACTCCTGGGACTGACAATGGGCTTTTGCCCCCAAAGTTTTATTACAGAATTTCCAAACCCCAGTATCCAAATATTGGTGTATTAAAAGAGATGGATTTGTGGGACAAAGATGTAATATTACCGCTATATAAAGCACTGGTGCAGCCTCATTTGGACTATGCTGTTCAGTTCTGAGCTCCAGTTTATAGAAAGTGTAAAAACGAGCAACCAAACTTATAAGGGGAATAGAGCATCTAAATTATGAGGAGAAGTTTAAAGAATTAAATTGATTTAGTCTTGAGAAAAGATGGCTCCGGGGGGACATGATTAATTTACATAAATGGCCCCTACAAAAAGTAAAAAAATATTTCATGTAAAACCCCCTCAAAAGACAAGGAGACATTTCCTTCATCTGGAGAAAAAAGGATTCAATTTCCAGAGGAGAAAAGCCTTCTTCACCATGAGAACTGTAAATATATGGAATAGCCTGCTTGGGGAGCTAGACACAGCAGGAACAGGTAAGGGCCTCAAGAAAGACTTAAATAACTATGTACTAGTAAAAAATATTGATACTTATGTATCTGGATTCAGTCTGATGGCAACTTTGGGATAAGGACGATTCATGCAGGTTCCAAAGTCTTCATCAGTAGTAAAAAAAAACTTAAAAAACCTCCTCTACCGCTCCCGTCATCCACATCTTTCCCCGTCCTTGGATGAATGTGATGGACTTTTGTCTTTTTTCAACCGTAGATGTAATTAATAGTCCACTAAAGACCCTACAAGAATGCTTACTGGTGTCAATATGTATATGTAATAATAATAAAAGACTTTAATGACATATTAACTTGCTGTGTTCTGTATTGCTGATAGCATTATTATTGCTGAAGTATTATTTCTGGTATTATATGAGCTAATAAGGAAAAGTAAATGAACAAAAAGTAATGAGATTATCAATGTAAAAATTTGGGGAATTTAATTTCATTCTAAACCTTCCTTATCTTTTTAAATGCCACTACATGGAATAACTAATTACTACCAAATTGTATTTCAGATATAACTGCTGCTTATTGTGAAATCTATCTACTTCCATCTAACAAGGAAAGAATCTCTTAACAGATGAGAAAAGCTTTACTTACATCTCCCAGAGCAGCTGCAAGTCGGTTTAAATGACAGCAAAAGTACAGTGTCTCATTGTTCTAGTGGATTTGCTCCAAACAGTAAGGCTTAGAAAATCACTTTTTTGATCTTCTCCCTATGAGTTGAGGATTGTTCATCGGTAGCATATAACTAGGGTTGCTTGGGAGATAAGAGATATATTGCAGAGTGTGTACATTCCCATGTGACCAATCTGTCATGTCTGAATGATCTATAAGAGTTTTCCTGGCATATGCATTTCGCCGATAACCAAAAACAAAAGGTCTATTATTGGGATATGCTTGGAAATGTAGTTGGAAGATGGCAGCTGTCTGTGAATGCAGCCTTTCCAGTGTATTCACTAAATTCAATTACACTAGAAATTAAATGGTCACTAAGCCAAATGTTGAGCAGGGTTTACATGCATAGATTTCCCCAATCAGGCTTGATAGTTAATGATGTGAGCTGGCCATTTACACACAGGGTTTTGACAGCTACACAGGAAAAATGTTCTCACTGATGAAAATTAAATCTGTTGCTTCCCATAATGAAGCTTTTGTTTCCGAACAATGTTTGCTATGGTCAAACTATATAGGAATCTTTTAGCAAGGCATAAAAAGCTAAGCTCCGACTAATTCATATTTGCCATGCTTTACCATTCCCCGTTCAGATTGCAATGAAAACCACTATATATATGTCGAGCCTTAGTGAACCATGTGCATGGTTTTATTATGGACTAGTCTACCTGGCTATTCCCAAAAAGGATCATAAAAACCCAAATTAACCACACATATCTGTCTCTCTTCAGCTTATCGTAAAAGGGTTGTGTCATCTTGGCGGTTACCTTCCATGCTCCCTATTAGGGCAAACGGACATCACAGAGAAGGGTCAGCTCAGGTCCTCCTCTATGAGCCAGAGCAGAGACAAACAAATGAAGAGATTCTCTCAGTCTCGACAACCCAGTACATCCATATATTAATATTAAAATCTGGAATGTAATTGGCACTCAAGAGAAATATGTGTGACTAGCGGAAGGACTGGGTCTGTCTTAAACTTTCGGAAACACTTGTTATTGCCAAGAGTTTCTGGGGCTACACCTAGACTGGCTTTAATGAAAAAGGGGTCTGTCACAAACCTGTTGATGATACATGAAAATCCAAATGCCAATCTGTTATGGCATACTAAAGGGAATTTTCTGGTCCCAAAAAAATGTAAAAAAATATTTTTGCCCAAGTTAGGAAAAGATATCCCATCTCTAAACTTGTACTCATTTTTCACAGTGTGGACATTCTTGGGGTTTTCCTAACCCAATAAATGATTCTGCAGAAAGAGACACGTGATCCTCTAGGTAAAGCCTCTTTTTGTTAGAAACTGCAACATCTAGCTGAATTTCAAACAATACAGAAAACGAGGCAGGCAAATGCCCCAAAATGGAGCATAATAATGGAGAAGTGTGGATGGAAGTAGCTCAGAGCTCTGTGTGTGGTACATAGGGGAAGTAAGCCGGTGGTGCCTCTTCCCTCTGTTGAACTGTCTCTCATGATGGCCACAAAGTTTTTGGCTCCAGTTGAGCAAAACAGAAAATATGGAGTGCACTTGGCTGGACTGCTTTCTGGGTGTGGTGTTATGTGTGCCCCAAAGGGAGACAGACACATGAGCAAAAGTTGAACAAAGGTCTTTACTCATTCATGGGATAAGTGATAAAAGTCTAATAGGTGCAGGCAACCACCGAGCTGTACTCAGAACCTACTCTCTGAAACTTTGGGAGGTCTATTATTAAAAGGGATTTCCAATACCTTTAGAAATCTCCTTACCACCTCCCACTGTGTTTAGATAGAGAATGAACCCATACTTACATTTCCCACCACCACTGCCAGAGCTTGAGTGTATCCCCCTCCCCATTGATGAAGCCACATTCATGGATCATATGCTGCAGCCAATCACTGAACTCTGTGGTCACATGCTGTACATGCAGACTGGTTTCATCATCATGTGATCCATGAACTTAACATCATCTGTAAGGAACGGGGGTGGGGGTGGGCACTGGAGCCAGGCTCGGGCTGGCCCAAAAGGGAATAGGGGAATCCCCAGGTGGGCCCCTGAGCATGGCAAAACTGGAGCTATTTTTTAACTGCATATACATCCTCAGCAGAGGCAAAAAAGCAGAGAAAGAGGGGCAAAAAGCATAATGAGAGTATAGGAGGCATGTACTTTTTTAAAGTAGCTTTGGGGGTAGCCCCCTAAAAAAACTCCATCGTGATCCAAAAAGGTCAACTGGGGCCCTAGAATCATTCCACCGTGGGCCCTAGTACCCCCTCCACACGACTGACTCTTGCAATGCTTGAACGGTGGTGACGGGAGAGGTGAATATATGAAATTTTTAAATAGTGGAATGCAGAGGGTTTTTCAAATCTTGGGGGAACCCCTTTTAAAGTTTCTAGGATCCCCATCTATTAAGCATTTATGGTGTATCCAGTAAATATGCCTTATGCCTAAAAAAGGTACCCCCCCCCCCACCCCCCAATAAAATTACTGAAATAAGTGTTATGGTTTCTCCTCTGTAGCTTACAGAGGCACAAGTCTTTAATATAAGGACACTACATAATGGGTGGTAGTGATGGTGCCACAGGGATGGCAGTAATGCAACTGTGGGCAAGCTGTCTGTTTCTTCCACGCTAATCTGCTAACCTTCCATGAATAACTAATGTCTTCGGCCCACTTTGCCAAACCCGCTAAAACTAGCTGCAAGGGAAAGCAGGGGAAACTATAGCCCCCGAAGCCCCCATCTTTTGCACCACATTTACAAAGACAATTACAATGAGTAACGTTTATACAGAGCAACACAACAATCACATAGGAACCAATCTTCTTGTGCCCTGGCACACACTCATCTACACAAAAGAACCCGGGGAAAAAAAATTTTGGGATTTGAAATCAAGCCTGAGAAACAGTTTAATCGCTTTGTCTAGAATTTCCCATTTGGAAGAAAAACCTTTTTAAAATGAGATCCAATTCTAAAACTAGCCACAGACGCCACAAAAAAGATTTACACTTGAAAATGATTGTTAAGTGTGTGGGATAGAAATAAACGGTTTGAACTTAGTCAAGCCATGAATACCCTCCTAATTACATATTAACTTGTGGTTTTGATGCAATTAGATAAGCACCAACAGAAAATAACTTAGAGAAACTGCAATAAATGAGTAAGCACTATGACTGTGATCAAAGTTCTTCTAAAACAGTGTGCAAAATGGGAGGATTGTCACATTTTGACTTTCGAAATATTTTAAATCATCATCACTCAACTTTAGGAGTGCCTTATCAAAATGACACAGCTTAGTCCTTCTTGCCAAGAATACCACAGAGCATCAAATGTCTAAAAATGTTTTTAAAATAGCTCCTCCAAGTTTTCAAACAATGACCCTTCAATCCAAAACAGGCACAACGAGGAACGGGGCCATTGTGCTTTAAGTTACGGACAACTGACAGTCATTCTGCTGCCAAGGCTTTCTAGGCTAATGATAATATGAATACATGTTTAACACATGTAAAGAGTGATCAAATTTTACATTATATTAGTATAAAAACTCATCATTATATATTTCAAATATTACCATAAAAACCGTATCCGATGTCTAACAAAATCATCCTGTCTGCTTGCACATTTTTTCTCATTCCTTGTTGTCTCATTGTTTAACACCGAGGTTAAATGAGCATTTAAAAAAATAACCATCTTGGGGAATCGAAATATTTCGCACTGCAGTGACAGGAATATACGCGGGTCATGGAAAGATGGCCAACAAAATTGGTACTATTGGTTACTATTGAAGAAAATTTGTTTGAAACTCTACTCAGATCATCGTAATTACTTACGTCGATAGGAAACCTAGTTGGGGGTCTAAAAGGTATTCAACCCCTTCTTATCATGAAAGTGGCTAAATCAACCTATGGCCCCACTTACATCATGTATTGGGCTAAGTTTCTGGAAAATTTTGGGTTTTCTTTAAAGTAACGGCTAACCCGGAATTCTATAGAGCAAATGCAGTCTGGTTTGGACAAGGTTTGTTCTATTTCCCCGCAGTAAACACAGTATGTGTTTAATAGCATGTGCAGAATAAGTGTAGTCTACAATGCTTTTGGGTCTGTCACGTAAAGAATTAGGGCCGCCATCAGGGATATATTGCTGTTAGGAAACCATATCAAATTTTTTTTTTTAAAAAAGGGGGCCCCCACCCCCCCAACGTCGTTGTAGATGCATTACTTTTTTATGGGGGTTGCAAAAATTTTCATGGTCACAATCTTTTTTAGGGGAGCAAAATATGAAAAAATAGGAGCGGGGACCAAATGCTTCACCTTATAGGCCCGAATGTTACCCCAAAAAATAGTGTAAATTTAAAAAACATGATGTGATAAAGGTAGTCTGAGGTGTACCCAGGCTGTACCTAGGTGTACCCAAAGCCCCGGGCCCCACGGGGATCTAAGAGCAAGTGCAGTCCCTTCGGACACTTTGCTTTTTTTTCCCATTAGTAAAAACCTTTTTTTGGACAACAAAAAAACTTTGGTTTCACCATGCAGTGTCCACACAAAAGGGGGTGTATTGACATAGCCCAAAAACAGGATGTGAATGGAGCCTTTATACAGCCAATAAAAACATTTTTCGCTCAGTATACGTTTTATTTGTCTAGATTTAATACAGAAATCTCTGATTTATTTATACCCAGAACTGTATTTCTAACAAGGTGAAATCCTCATCGTTTAGAGGAAAGGTTTCTACACACTTTCTGCCTTGAGGAGCTTGTCCAAAGCACTCAATGAATTCAAAAGCGGCCTGGATGACTTAATGGACTTAATTATTTTTTCAGCCTTGCAAACACAGTATTGCAAAGAGTATAACAAAGATGTATGGAAGATCTGAAAAGTAACTTTTATATACGGTAATTAGAACGCTCACGCTTGGAATCCATAACAGTACACAAGATGTGGACAAGTGTATAATTGGGTACATGCTCCATTATAGATATATGCTATCTTTAAGGATGCATACCCTGTGGAGACATTTTATGTGCACTACACACATTATAGTATTTTTATTTATTCACTATATAGATTTATATATATATATATATATATATATATATATATATATATATATATATAAATATATATATATAAATATATATATGTATTATGGTTAGAGATATGGTAACAGTTGTGTTGAAAAAAAAAACTAGGTCCTTATATATATCCTATATATACACACATCTGTGGGACATCTATCTATATATCTTGTAAATCAGGACCTAGTTTTTTTCTTTCAACACAACTGTTACCATATCTCTAACCATAATTTAAGGATTTTTCTCTGGCTCTCCTTGAGTGTCATCACTAGTGATGAGCGATTACATTGACTACGTCATCGGGTCAAATAGTCGATATCGGCAATTATCAAGACGAAAATCCGATAGTCGATAATAGATTATCCCGATGACCATTAAAGTCTATGGGAGAGGAACAACACCTTCTTTCTTACACCGAAACAGGGGAGGAGAAGCTGGAATTAACATCCACAACAGTCAAATGGATACGTGCTACATCTTAGGCTATGTTCACACGGCTTAATTGCGGGACGTAATTACGTCTCGCAATTACGCCGTGTGGACGGGGGCGGGCGGGAGCGGGGAGTAAGCAGGGGGCCGCACTTCGCCCGCCCATAACTATCACTGCTAGGGGCGCGTATACGCCGCTAGAAAGTGACAGGTGAATTTCTCCCCCCCCGGGGGTTTTTCGCCGGCGGGAGAGGAGACTAATCCATAGTTCTCTATGAGAACTGTGAATTACCGTAATGAATGGGCCGTTTTCGGCCCGTAATTTGGGCGCACTTCGGCGCGTAATTACGAACCGAAATACGGCCCATTTTAAGCCTTTGAACATGGCCTTGGGCCCAAACACACTTAGGTTATAAAAGCCACAGAAAAAAAGTCACAGCCCAAATTCACAATCCCTTCTTGCACCCCAGCATGACCCTTAAACCTGCATGACCCACAAATTAAAAAGTGCCAGAAGGCAGTATGATTTGAACTATCATTTTACTTGAACTGACATTGACTACCCTGTCCTGGAACGCAGCCATGACCTTAAACCTGTCTGACCCCAGATTAAAAAGGTTCCTGAAAAAGGAGTCTTTCAACCACCATTTTAGTTGAACTGGACACTGACTATACATGTTCTGTACCACAGTATGACCATTAAACCTGTCTGACCCACAGATTAAAAAGTGAAAGAAAAAGGAGACTTTGAACCACAATTTTAGTTGAACTAAACATAGACTATCCCTGTCCTGGGCCACAGCATGAGCCCCAAACCTGCATGATCCCGATTAAAAAGTGCCGGAAAAAGGAGTCTTTCAACCACCATTTAGTTGAACTGGACATTGACTATATCTGTTCTGTACCACAGAAATGACCATTAAACCTGTCTGACGCACAGATTAAAAAGTGCCGGGAAAAGGATCTTTTGAACCACCATTTTTTAAAACTGACATTGACTATATCTGTCCTGGGCCACAGCATGAGCCCCAACCCTGTTTGATCCACAGATCACAAAGTGGCACTATGCTATTTTGTACAGTGACTGTCTTTTAGTATATTTTTTGGTAACTGACATTTGTTTACAGAATTTATTTAGGAAGTTTAATTATAGTTTTACATTATTATCATTTTGCTTTTTTTTCAAGTGGTAACAACAACATACACACCCTCCCCAAGTTTTAAAGGTATTATTTACACGTGTAGATGTTTTTAAAATTCGTCCGCACACCCCATAAGTAATAAAAAATTACTAATCATCCCCAAAACACTTTTAGTTGAGAAGACATTTGCCCTCCTGCTTCTGAACTGATTCCAGCCCAATCAATTCAATGTTCATTTTTCCTCCAAATCCTTCTTCATGATTAGGACAGACTCCCCTGGAGATCAAATGATGTTACCCCAAAAGTGACTCCAGCCCCAGAAAATTGTAAAGCCTCAAATTGTGCAATTTGGTGCCAGCCCTGGACCCCTTTTTGACACTACTATTAACCTCACAGAAATCACCTTTCAAAATCAGATTTTTAGAGAAATTTGAAGCTCTCCTGATTGCCCCTAACAGTGAGAGCCAGTGCTGCCGTCAGTCATCTGTTAACACGGAGGTCCAGCTGCCAGGCCAACTTAAAATTTGGGTGCGGGGGAGAGCCCAGGCTTGCGTCTGTCATATATTAACAGGGAGGTCCAGCTGCCAGGGCCGGGTATTACAGTGGGTGCGGTGAGAGCCCAGGCTGGGCGTCAGTCATATATTAACCACGGTAAAAATGCCCTTTATGCCCGCAGCAACGAAAACAGTCATGCTGAAGCAGAGTCGGAAGCGGAAGGGGTGAGGTAAGACCTCCAGTCTTCCTCAGTACACAGTCAATACCGGGTAGCGCATGCCCCTCCGTATGAGTGCGGACCAATTGAGCTCACTTGGAAATACTGGGGGTTTAACGCTCCTGTTCCTCCCAGGTGCCCTTTTTCTTGCATTCTTTTTCTCATTTTACTCAACGTGCTGAGAGAAATTGTCTCTGTTCTTTGTTCTGTCCGTGCTCCATACTCCATGTCCTCTGAATAACCTACATCTGGTCAAGTCTTCCTGTACCTCCCTTGTACTTGTGTCATACCTATTCCTGTTTTTGACAGCACCATAACCCTTGAGCCACTCTTGAAAATTGTGAAGAACAAATGTCTGTTAGAAACAACATTTTTTATAATAGGACCTGTAGTATAGCTGCATGTCACAGCAAAAATGCCCCCAAAAATTAAAAACATGACCCTTGAGACCACTTTTGACAATTGTGAAAAAAAAATTTGTCGTTAGAAATCAAATTTTTTTTTATAATAGGACTTGTAGTGTAGCTGCATTTAAACAGCAAAATGCCCCCAAAAATTCAAAAAAATGACCCTTGAGCCACTTTTGAAAATTTGGGTGAAGAACAAATTCGGGTTAGAAATATTTTTTTTTAATAATAGGACCTTTCCAAGCAGCATGACCCAAAAAATTATAAAAATGATTTCTCAGCCACTTTTAAAAATTGTGAGTGAGAAATGCCACTTAGAAGCCACATTTCGTTACAAAGGACCACGATTATTGCTGTATCTCCACAGCAACATGACCCCAAAAATTATAAATAATGACTTCTCAGCCACTGTTAAAAAATTGGGGAGTGAAAAATTTGCCACTTAGAAGCCACATTTCTGTTCCAAAGGACCATCATAATAGCAGTATCACACACAACATGACCTAAAAAACCATTAACAATGCGAAAACTTCTAAAGATACAGTGAGTAAATTGAATACGGTGTTGTCATGAAACCTTGGCTGTCTTTTACAGTCTCCTCACAGCAAAAACCAGCAAAATAACTGTGGGAACGGAGAATAAAATTTGCAGTAAGAAATGAACATTTTTTAAAAAAAGTTTTCAAGAGGACCATTTCTGTTTGAAGAGGAATGTGAATAGACCGGCAACTAATCGGTGATCCCCGGCAATTGGGGCCACAACATCACAAGATCCATGCCTGATTCATCTTGATGAAAGTCAAAACGATCCACATTATCTGTGGAAAGCCGGATGCGTTTGTCTGTAATGACTCCTCCAGCTGTGCTGAAGGCCCCACTCAGATATGACGCTGGCTGCTGGGCAGGAAAAACCCCTCTATGGCGTGGCGAGCGAGCTCGGGCCATTCATCCATTTTGGATACTCAAAAGTCTAATTGGGTCCGGAACACATACAAAAACATCGGTGTTGAGATGCAGAATAGTCGTGCACCATGATCTAAGCTGGTCTCGGTGTGTTTGATGTGTGCCCTGCATTTGCATGCTTGGTGAGGTGGTAACTAAAGATTGTCAGGGGTCACCCATTGTCTTCTGCCACCTTGCCTGATGCTGCCGCTATAACGGCTACTTGGCACCGCTGTCACGTCGCTGAGTTCTTCCACCGTGACATTTGAGGAACATGAAGCAGACGCAACAGAATGTCTCCAGATTGGTTCCAATCACAAGGTCCCCATTTCCTGCATTTTACTCTCTATTTGGGTGGGTGGAAGGAAAGTGCTGAGTTTTTGTTTTGTACCGGGGATCCAGAGGGGGGCCCCACCCAGTAACTGTTGTTCATTTTGATGGCCTTAATGCGAGGATCATTTTTGGAGGAAATGGAGCATCCAAGCACTCATGTGAGAGATGGAGTCCTTGATTCCCAAGCCTCTGGTCGAGGGGCACTAGCAAACTGATTTTTCCTCATCAAACCTCCTTCCCCTCAAATTCGCGCCAACCTCTTTCCAAGGCAGGACGTCGGTAACGTCGGTGTCCAGGAATACCTTCCTCCTCCTACTCCTCCGCTTCCCCCCGGGCACAGCTTCAACACAGCCCTGGCTTGCATCAGATGAAGCACCCTGAGAGCTGATGCGCCGCCCTTGCACTAAGCCCTGGACCCCGAACAACTGCCTAATGAAGACCGATAAAATTGTGAAACTGTCGGGCCTTGCGGATTCGACGGAGAGAAAGGCTCCATGTCCGCATCTGTGTCCATCTCCTCCTCCATCGCTGGCGGGACCTGTTGTTTCAGAGTGTCCAACGATCGTTCCAGAACTAAGATCACCACAATGCTCATGCTGACAAGGGCATTGTACGCACTGACCATTTTGATGGCGTCTTCAAAACTGGTAAGGAGGGTGCAGAGCTCTTTCACCTGCCTCCACTCTCGGTGGTTCAACACCCCGAGGTCCGCACCGCTGCTTGTCAGGCCATGTGTGACTTCATACTGCGTAATGGCAATTTGCTGCTGCCAAAAATCGCTGGAGCATGTGGAGGGTGGAATTCCGGCGTGTTGCCACGTCAACAATGAGACGGTTGACGGGGAGGCCGAGCTGACGCAGGGTGCGAACGGCGGAAGTGCGAACTCAGACCTCGAGCCTTCCTCAGCAGGCAGTCCAGACCCGGGTAGCTCTTTAGAAATTTCTAGACGACAAGGTTCATGACATGTGCTCCAGCCTACCGACCTTAAGGGCGGCCAGCAGATATCGCCTGTTATCGCACACCACCTTGCCTGGCACAAGGTTCTATCACCCAGCCAGCGCTCAGTCTTGTTGCGGAGAGCCGTCCACAGCTCCTGACCTGTGTGTGGACGGTCTTCAAGACAGATTAATTTCAACACGGCCTGGTTTCTCTGGGCACGTGATGCAACCAGAGGACCTTGGGGGAAAGAGCCCTGCACCATCCCTGCGGGTTTTTGAAGAGCATGCCCCCGAGCCTGAGAGCCACCGTCACCCCCAGAACATCCACCCAGCTCAAACCCCGTGAGCTGTCACAGAGATATAGCGGCCTTGGCCTTTTTACTATCCATGTCGGTGGTCAGATGGACTTTTCCGGACACAGATGCCCGACAACGCGCTTGAAATTTTAAGATGACACGTGGCTGGCCAGGGCAGGGGCGGGTTTTTCTGGCAAAGAAAATCCAGCTCGGCATCTGGTATTGGGGGCAGACAAGGGCCATGACGTGGCGGAACCCATCTGTTTTCCACCAGACGGAAAGGCAACATTTCCAAGGCCAAAAGCCTGCAATGCCGACCCTTCAGGCTTTTGGCTTTTGGATGGTTTGGGGTTAAAGTGTTTTTTTCTGCTCCCAAACCTGGGAAAACAAAGGCTGGCTGCTAGACTGGCCGCTGTACGCGTGCAGGTCTCAAACTGGCGGGAGGAGAAGTTTTAGGATGGGTCCTGGTGGTGCTGGTGGAAATCGGCGACGGGGGAGGCTGAAGTGGAGGCTGATCTCTGATCATGACTCTGAGAGACATGGGCAGCTGAGGGAAAGCTTGGTGGTGGCGGAGGAGGAGGAGGCGGAGACAGAGGGTGTGACAGTGGTTGGAACCCCGGCGTCGGGCTGGGCCCTTTTTTTGGGCCAAGTGTTGCCTCCATTTCAACTCATGCATTCGCTGCATGGTGACAGACATGCTGGGGTGGTTAAACACCTAAGATTCTTGCCTCAAATTATGCGTTTATGGCAAAGGCGGCATATGACATCCCCTGGTGAATCAAGGCTGGCTCAAAGAAGGCCCAGGCTTGAGAGGGCCTGACCTTTTTGACGGCGGGTAAGTGAGGAGCGGGGGTTTTCGCTACCGTAGCTGCGGAATCATAATCAGCGGACTTCTGCAACCGCCTCCCTTTCCCTTTTTGTGGCGGGACCCGATTGACACTACCCCATCGTCTTCCTCCTCGTCCAGTGATGAAGCGCTCGCAAGCAAATTCTGCTGAAAAGACCACGTTGGATCCGTAATGTCGTCATCATCATCATCTGGGCGTCAGAGCAGACAAAATCATCCTCTTTGGCCTCTTGATCTTTTAACATGTATTCTGACCCCAACTGCATTTTGTCATCAAAGAGGTCTTCTGAAAATGGATTATCCACAGTGGTGGCTACATGAGTTGACATTTGGGGGTTGCCTTAGCTTCATGTTGGACGGATGCTGAAAGATGCTGATGATGACATTTGTGGCCGTGCCTGGGGGACAAGGAGGTAAGACTGCTGGATGCAGGTTGCATTAACCACTGAAGAACAGAATTGGGGGACGCTGTTCGTTACTGAGATTCACAGGGCCCTGACCCAGCGATGACAGGCCTGATGGTCCTTCAACTGATGATCCGCTGGCATGCGTGTTGTCGCCAGCACTGGAAGGAGCACCTTCTCTCGTACCTCTACCTCCATGTGCTACCCCCCTCTTTGCTCGCTTACCACCTGAATTTTGCTCCATGTTCAGAAAGATAAAAAATTTGAGAAGGTATGGAAGAAATTTTGGAAAGTCTCTTATTAAAAGACGGCAAATCACGGCTATTCTCAAATCCCTCAAATCAAAACAAAATTGCTGGGTTCAAATTTAACGCAAGGTGGCTCTATGAAAAAAAGCTGGCCTGCGCCAAAGTGAAAAAAACAAGTATCTGAATTGTATACGGATAATAAAAGGTATTTTTGGCACCTATCAATTCCCCTGTGGTGACTACAAAATTGCTGGATTCAATTTTAACTGCAAGGTACCTCTATCAACAAAGCCTGACTGCCAAAAGTGAAAAAACACCTATCTGAAATGTATAACGGATAATAAAAGTTATTTTTTGGCACCTATCAATACACCTGTGGTGACTACTAAATAGCTGGATTGAAATTTTAAGTGCAAGGTACCTCTATGACAAAGCTGGCCGCGCCAAAGTGAAAAAAAACACGTATCTGAAATGTAAAACGGATAATAAAAGGTAATTTTTGGCACTTATCAATACACCTGGGTGACTACAAAATTGCTGGATTCAAATTTAACTGCAAGTGGCTCTATGAACAAAGCTGGCCTGCGCCAAAGTGAAAAAAACACGTATCTGAAATGTATACGGATAAATAAAAAGTATTTTTGGCAAACCCATCAATACAAACCCGTGGGACTAAAAAATTGCTGGATTCAAATTTAAGTGCAAGGTACCTCTATGAACAAAACTGGCCTGCGCCAAAGTGAAAAAAACACGTATCTGAAATGTATACGGATAATAAAATGAATTTATCCCACTCATAAATAAACCTGTTGTGACTACAAAATTGCTGGATTCAAATTTAACTGCAAGGTGGGTCTATGAACAAAGCTTGGCCTGCGCCAAAGTTGAAAAAAAACACGTAAACTGAAATGTAAAACGATAATAAAAGGTATTTTTTTGGGACCTATCAATACACCTTGGTGACTACAAAATTGCTGGATTCAAATTTAAGTGCAAGGGACCTCAATGAACAAAACTGGCCTGCGCCAAAGTGAAAAAACACGTATCTGAAATGTATACGGATAATAAAAGGTATTTTTGGCACTTATCAATACACCTGTTGGTGACTACAAAATTGCTGGATTCAAATTTAACTGCAACGGGGCTCTATGAACAAAGCTGGCCTGCGCCAAAGTGAAAAAAACACGTATCTGAAATGTATAAAGGATAATAAAAGGTATTTTTGGCACCTATCAATACACCTGTGGTGACTACAAAATTGCTGGATTCAAATTTAAGTGCAAGGAACCTCTATGAATAAAGCTGGCCTGCGCCAAAGTGAAAAAAACACGTATCTGAAATGTATACGGAAAAATAAAAGGTATTTTTTTGGCACCTATCAATACACCTGTGGGAGTAAAAAAATTGCTGGATTCAAATTTAACTGCAAGGTGCTCTATGAACAAAGCTGGCCTGCGCCAAAGTGAAAAAAACACGTATCTGAAATGTATACGGGTAATAAAAGGTATTTTTGGCACCTATCAATACACCTGTGGTGACTACAAATTTGCTGCAATCAAATTTAAGTGCAAGGTACCTCTATCAGCAAAGCTTGACTGACCAAAAGTGAAAAAAAAAAACTATATGAAATGTATACTGATAATAAAAGTGAAGTTTTGCACCTAACAAATAGACCTGCAGTTACTAGAAAAGATGTGCATCCTAATATAAGTTCAGGCTGCCCAATATCCAGGAAATATTTCAATAGAAAACTGTTAATAATAAAGCTATTGCAATGCAATATCTACACTAAGTCTGGGTGCACAATATCCAGTTTTATTTATATAGCTTGTCTGTGTTCGCCCGTGGGCCCCCCCCCCCCTCCCCGCGCTCCCTCCATGACTTTACAGCGGTAGATGCTCCTTTAAAATTCTCTGCCTAACTAACTAAAAAATGCAAATCTATTATATACCCAATTTATAAGGTCCACAGCTAAAAGTATAGCTGTCTCTGTGAACAAATAGAATAATTTCGCTGAGCTGTTTGCACAGAGGCGAGCGCACGTCCTAACCCCCTTTGAGATTTCGACACATACTGATCATGAATAGGAAGGGCTGTTCTATGTAAAACGAGGTCATGTGATTTTTCCAGCCAATCGCAACCATACACATCCCAGTCATGACGTCGCACACACATCTCACCCTGCTCTATTCTTTAAGCTGATTTGCTTGCAGCCAAAATGACAGGAAGCGCAGAAAATGGCGCGATATTAATAGATTTTAACCTAAATTATCGCGTGATCTAAAAAATCCGATTAACATAAAAACCGTGCCGATTTCAACTTTGTCGATAATAATCGCTCAACACTAGTCATCACTTCCAGTACAAAGTCATGTTCGCTGTCACCTCTGGCTACCATAATATAGTGCTTAACCTAACTTCCAGAACAGGAGGCTGCTGAACAGTACGTTAACCTCTAAAACTCTATAACTGGGGCAATAGGATGATGGGGGATCTCAGTGCATTGTCTTCACAGCACTTTTGAAGTCGCTGGCTGCCTGACGTTGGAACTGATATGCCATGGTGTGGATTTTAAAACCATATAACCTTGAGACAAATGTCCCTAAGGGTTTGGGCTAGAGTCAAACTATTACTGATTGTAGCCAAAATTTGGTTTGACCGACTCAGATTTGACATCATCTCAAAATGCAGCACTATTATAAAATTATAAGCGTTTTACAGCTCAACCATCATAACTACCATCAGCTTGGGCCCAAAAAACAAAATAAGAAAGTTTTAGTCACATTTCTAATTTCCTCTCTTTGTTAAATGAGCCACTCATTGCCTCCCACCCAGCCAGCCAGTATCGCTCTGCTCTACACTGATGAGGGGCAAAACCGCGAAACAGCTGTCTGTAGATGAGTGATACTGGCTTGGCTAATATCCCTTTTGCTTCTTAAAGATTTAGCGAGTCAGAAGCAAATTGAGGATTTGTTGCAACCGATAGAGGGCGCTTGAGCTTCTCAGCTCCTTTCCCATAATGCCTTGTGATTTGTTAAATGATGACATATATATCATTACACTGTCCTTCTAGAAGGTATAAGCACACAACCTCATGTTACTGAGAGTGGCGTATATGCCAACATATTGCTTCAGCTTGATCATTTGCACCCCCCGGAGGCTCTCTGTTATCCAGTAGTTCCATGTTGGCCACAGACTGAAAACACTTGTGGTGTCAGGAGAAATTATTGATGTAAACTGTAGTAACCAGACAGCAGATGGTAGCATGTTAAGTGACAAAATGCTTGACTTCGAAAATGTCAGTGAGATGAAAGAATCAACACAGTAATTAGACCGCGGACATCCAGAGAGCTGCTGTATACAACAACTCAATGACCCTGACAGCTTAGTAGCCAAGGAAACCTGAAAATAGGAAGACCTGTCACATTTAAAGAAACAGACTTGCCATACCCGGGAGTGTTCATTTTATTTAGAAACATAGCGCCTGCAATACTTCTGCTAAGCAGAACAACAGATTTCCTGCAGCATCTGGTCCGATACTGTAAAATGTTAATTCTTAGGATAAGTAGATACATTGTTCTATAATAACTTGGATTTCTGAGTCATTAGTCCAAACTCAAATATAGCTTAGAGTTTTATCCAGCCCCAAATTCTGAAAATTTTTTCTCTATACACTAATAAAAGGGGTTGTCTCACTACATCGATTTATATTACATCAGTCCTGTTTTCTCAGTTTTATTTTTGAATTCAGAGACATGTTTACTGGCTTCTACTGGCTACTACTGGCCTGCAGTGATTAGTTGCTGAGGACACCAGGTCTGTATGTAGTTATAGCGACCAGCACTAGCAGCCTATCAGGAGAGATCAAACAGGTCTGTAGCTATAGCAACCAGTGCTGGCAGCCTATCAGGAGAGATTGAACAGGTCTGTAGCTATAGTGACCTGAGGAGTTGATGCAGCCCATACAAGAGGGGGATATCTAGGAGTAGGTAGGACACTGTTAATGGACACATATTGCAAAGTGACTTTTTTTTGTATGATCTTTAAAGGGGTTTTGCCACGATCTCATCTCATACCTCCTGCATCCAGCTCTTCCGCTCTGTTTGCTCAGAAGGACACAAGTGTGATTTTTTTGAATTGCATATCATGTGACCCTGCAGGATGACATCACCATGCCTTTCCTCTCTCTAGTCAAAAAAAGGTCTGTTTATGTGTAGAACTGTGAGTAGCTACATTGTAGCTCAGAGGTAATGTTTTTGCTTCACAGCACAAGGGTCCTCGGTTGAAATCCCTGCAGAAACCAAACCTGTGGATTTTATTTCTCTTTATCAATGCACAGACCTGATTGACGTTTCTTTTTTAAATGTATTTGCACTGTTTGACTAATTACTAAGGAGCACAGGGGACAGGAGTAGAATGACAGCACCTGGGGTTTGAACACTCAGTAGCTGCCTGAGAGGAGAGGTGATATCTGAGCATGTGTGACCAGGAATGAGGAGCTCTCAGCCCTGATCGTATCCCCTGGAGATGAGCTGTAAACAATGGATCACTAAAGGAGCAGCTAAAACAAAAACGGTCCAGAATTTTTAATAATGATGAATGGTGAAAATGTTGGTTAGTTAATTTACAAACTTCCCACGTCAATTTTACTTTGTGGCAAAACCCCTTTAACATAAAAAGCAATCCTTGTAGTGAGACAATCACTTTAAAAAGTTCTCCAATTGCCAGATATTACAGGTAAATGGTAATAGAGTACTATCTGCTGTTTCTTTTCAAAAGCTTTAGAGTGTGCACCTCAGTGAATGTATGAGGTGGACACACATGCTTGCTTTTTCACAGAGTATTCAGGAGAATTCCTGGTGTGGTGAGCCCATTGCCTCTGAAGCTGCAGTGTCATGTCTTCTTCTCTAAGGTGATGCTAAACAAGTCCAAATGCAATCTTGTTCTCTCCCTGAAGAATCCAATGTACTACACTGGAGATTTCTCTGAATTACCAAGGAGAAGAGAAAGGAGCAAGACTTTGGTATAAACCAGCGCTACATGCCAGTTTTATATCACTTTAGAAGAGTGTATGTATGAAAGTGTCTCCCAGCACTTTAAACATGTGTCCCGTTCTATGGTAAAATTTGTCTCAACCATACCACTTTGAAATTGGCATGGATCTGTAAGACAGTTATGTGTCATACTTTGCACGTTTTATGCCAAACTGTTGCATTTGTACGATTCTGTCGCGACACGCCCTCGCAAACTTGGCACATTCAAAAGTGTCATATCTGACACTAATTGCAATCACTCTTCATTCTGGAAAACAGATAAGGATTCTTAAAGGGACTCTGATGCCAATTTTTTTTTTTTTATAGAATTAAAGAGAACCTGTCACATAGTCACATAGTTTTTGCCCCCCTGGCTGAGGACAGAACAAGCTGGTGTCAGACCTGCTGTTTCCAGCGCTGTGTCCCTTATTCTGTAAGATGCTGGAGTTTTCGTGTTTTTAATGCTCAAATCTGCAGTTTTCAGCCAGAAAAGTCATTCAGAGTGTCAGTTTTTTTTTCAAACCTGGCCAATCGGAGGCTAGCCCCGCCCACCTCAACTGATAAACCTATTACTTTGAATAGGTAGAAACATGTGAATAACTGTCAGTGGGCAGAGCTAGTCTTTGGTGGGTGGAGCTAGCACCTGCTCATGAATTAGATTTAAGGGGTAAATGCTCTAAAACTGCTGCATCTTACAGAATAAGGGGCACAGTGCTGGGAACAGCAGGTCTGACACTAGCTTGTGCTGCCCTCAGCAAGGGTGGCACAACCTATGTGACAGGTTCCCTTTAAAACAAAACCATGATCCATATTCTTTTCTTCTTAGCTGTTTTTATTTTCTGATTGTAGATTTCTCAAATCGGTCATCTGTATATGATTGTGAGGACAGTATCCTTGCCTGCACTGCTTTAGCAGCATTTAGAGAGATGTTTTACAACAGCTTCATGCACATAGAGCTGAGATTGATCAACTTCCATTGAAGTGTTCTGGCATGCTCTGTGACCTGGGAAGAAGTCAGTGTGCAGGGAGGAGGAGAGGTGGAAACTGTGTACATCTCCTATTGTGACAGTTGCATCCTGTGTTATATCTATACACATTGGTGCTCCACCTTTCAGTTTCCCATGAGAGAGACTGGAGAATCTCTCTCTGCAGAATAGAAATTCTAATATTAGGCCTAGGGCCAAAGTGAAAATCAGGACTTAAAATTTAAAAAAAAAAATTTAAATGTAGGGGGAAAAAAAAATAATCAGAAATTCTTAAAAAATTGCGTTTAGCATAAAAAAACATGATTTAAACAATAAGTAATTTTTTATGACACATTCCCTTTAACAAAGGGATGTCTCTATGATCTAGGAATTTTATTATACAGTATATAAAAATGAGTTTTCTAGATGGACCCCCCATTTTTTAACACAACTTTTTTTTATCATTTGCTGGATGTGTGTTTATGAATTCCTATTCAGCAAATAAAATGAATATCTACTGCTCCTTTTAAACCATTTTCTTCAGCTTTCCTTTTTGAGAAGAGTATTCGGGATCAAAGTTTACTGATAGTACTAACATTTGCCTGAGATCAGGTGACTGACTTGGCCATTCAAGAATATTCCACTTCTTTGTTTTCATAAACTCCTGGGTCGCTTTGACTTTATGTTTTGGGTCATTGTCCATCTGAATTATGAAACTCCGAGCAATCCGTTTGGCTGCATTTGGCTGGATTTGATCTGAAACTCCTAAACCCTTGATTCAATTTTGTGGAATGTGGATACCCTCAAAAGAAAGCTGAAAGTCTGGACTTTCTGTTCATGTCTATTATATAATTATAACTTAAATATGTTTCAGTAGACAGGTACAAAAAACTAAATTTGTGTCAGTGTCCAAATATATATGGACCTAACTGTAGTTGCATGGCTAAAACTACTTTAAGGAGGGAGCCTTATGCCAAAATGAAGTAGCTTTTTTCTATTGCTGGTCTTGGCAACGCAGCAGGGGATGTATGTTTCTGTAGTGCAAAATATCTGCTGCAGATCTTTGGCTAGACGCAGGTTGGAGTTTGTTGCTTTAAACAGATTTAGCACCTGTTCACATGGCAGAATTTCACACACTTCAGTGCAGAATCTATGTGATTTCTGTGTTGTAATCTGCATGAATTCAGCGTGGAATCCATGGCCCATTATATTTGTAAGTGACCTGTGAAATCACATTGCTTGAAAAAATGAGGATCTGTATCTGAAGCCGCAATAAAATTTGCAACACAAAATGCAAATCTGCCCCAGAAAACAGCTCGTATTTTTAATGTTGATACACACTGGATTTTTCCAACTGAAAAATGTATTGTGTGCACAGGGCTCTAGAATCGGATTCAGCATTGGAAGAAACAGTTATGCCTCTATGACAGGTGCACCAAGAATAGGGCATACTGGGCTTGGCAATACTTGCCAACCTTCCTGTGTTTAGTGGGAGAGAACTGGAAACAAAAGGTTTCTAGGTGGATTGGGGCAAAAACTGGGGACAGTGCTAAAATTTCAGAATTGTGATATAACATGTTGGCAACTATGCATGGAAAGCGGAGGGTAGGGTAAATAGGTGGCCCACTGTGTCTCTGTCACTTAAGGGCCCACATGCACCTGGAACGAGCTAATGGAGGGGGATTTATTTTAACTGAAAGGTTGACTTGTGTTGATATCAGAGATAACCACATAAATCCTGCTATATATTTTTGCAACATTTATTTCCTACTCTGTATTTTTCTTACAGATTATACAGGAGTCTTGTATGAGCACTCACCTTGACCTTGCTTAGATGCAGGTCCTGGCACAGTTCATAACTAATTCACCATTCATTTGGTTGTGATTCTATTCCGCACTCACTAAAATCACCAACAGAACAGCAACTGCAAAAACAGCTTTATTTTGCTAGTCAGCTTCCATACTTGACTGTAGATACACTTGACCTCACTAAATTACAATTTTAATAAATGAAGTTACAAACAGATAGGCCCATAAATCTCTAATTATTCAGTTAATCTGCAAGTGCTGGATAAGAGCTGACCCTCTGACCTGGCACCACCTCGCTTGTCTTCCTCTTATTAATATATACACAAGCTTTTCCTCCCTTTACAAATGTAGATGTGTTTGGATGAAAATGCATCAGATTTATATGAGCAGGATATATCCATAGATGTATCAGTCATATACAGTATCTTTTTATTAGGTTAGAAATTATAGTTAAAAAATACTCATTAGGTTTACAAACAGAAATTTTAGGAAAATGCTGTATTTTTTAACCATTTTCTCTGGTATTTTTTCCAGTATAATAGATACACTACCATTCAAAAGTTTGGGGTCACCCAGACAATTTTGTATTTTACGTGATATATTTATGTGAGTTGCAGACTGAATAGAAATTTCGTCCAGACATTGACAAGGTTAGAAATAATGATTTGTATTTGAAATAATAATTTTCTACTTCAGACTTTGCTTTCGTTGCTCCCTTTGCAGCAATTCCAGCATTCAAGACCTTTGGCATTTTAGCTGTTAATTTGCTGAGGTAATCTGGAGAAATTTCACCCCATGCTTCCAGAAGCCACTCCCACAAGTTGGATTGGCTTGATGGGCAGTTTTTGTGTACCATACGGTCATGCTGCTCCCACAACAGCTCAATGGGGTTGAGATCTGGTGACTGCTCTGGCCACTCCATTACAGATAGAATACCAGCTGCCTGCTGCTTCCCTAAATAGTTCTTGCATAATTTGGGGGTGGCTTTGGGTCATTGTCCTGTTGGAGGATGAAAATGGCTCCAATCAAGCGCTGTCCACACAGGGTATGGCATGGCGTTGCAAAATGGAGTGATAGCCTTCCTTATTCAAAATCCCTTATACCTTGTACAAATCTCCCACTTTACAGCCAAAGCCACCCAGTCACATTCCCTCCCCAGACCAAGCCACCCAGACTCAATCCTCCACAGCACCAAAGCCACCCCAGACCATCACAGACCTCCACCATGCTTGACAGATGGCATCAGGCACTCTTCCAGCATCTTTTCACAAATGTTCTTCTGTGTGATCCAAACACCTCAAACTTCGATTCGTCTGTCCATAACACTTTTTTCCAATCTTCTTCTGTCCAATGTCTGTGTTCTTTAGCTCATATTAATCTTTTCCTTTTATTAGCCAGTCTCAGATATGGCTTTTTCTTTGCCACTCTGCCCTGAAGGCCAGCATCCCGGAGTCACCTCTTCACTGTAGACATTGACACTGGCATTTTGCGGGTACTATTTAATGAAGCTGCCAGTTGAGGACCTCTAGTTTCTAAAACTAGAGACTCTAATGTACTTGTCTTGTTGCTCAGTTGTGCAGCGGGGCCTCCCACTTCTCTTTCTACTCTGGTTAGAGCCTCTCCTCCTACTCCTCTACAGGGAGTAGTACACACCGTTGTAGGAAATCTTCAGTATCTTGGCAATTTCTTGCATGGAATAGCCTTCAACTCTCAGAACAAAAATAGACTGTCGAGTATCACATGAAAGTTCACTTTTTCTGGCCATTTTGCGAGTTTAATCGAACCAACAACTGTAACACTCCAGATTATCAACTAGCTCAAAGGAAGGTCGGTTTTATAGCTTCTCTAATCAGCAAAACTGTTTTCAGCTGTGGTACCATACTTGCACAAGGGTTTTCAAGGGTGTTCAAAATATCCAATAGCTTTCTTACACAGTTAGCAAACACAATGTACCATTAGAACACTGAAGTAATGGTTGTTGGAAATGGGCCTCTATACACCTATGTAGATATTGCATTAACAACCAGACGTTTGCAGCTAGAATAGTCATTTACCACATTAACAATGTATAGAGTGAATCTCTGATTCATTTAATGTTAGCTTCAGTGGAAAAAACTGTGCTCTTCTTTCAAAAATAAGTAAATTTCTAAGTGACCCCAAAATTTTGAACGTTAGTGTATATATATATATATATATATATATATATTATATATATATATATATATTTATATATATATATATTATATAGATTTATATATATATATATATATATATATACACACACACATACATCTGGCAACATCTGAGTTAATTAGAGAAACAACCATGGATATATGTTAAACCGCAACATAAACACACTGTAACATCATGGGAAAGTCTAAAGAAATCAGCCAATATGTCGGGAAGAGAATTGTGGACTTGCACAAGTCTGGATCATCCTTGGGTGCAATTTCCAGATACTTGAAGGTGCATCGTTCATCTGTGCAAACAATTATATGCAAGTAATAACAAAATGGGAATGTCCAGCCATCACACTGATCAGCAAGGAGACTGGCTCTGTGTCTCAGAGATGATCGTGCTTTTGTCCAACATGTGCATATCAACCAAAGAACAAAAGTAAAAGACCTTGTGAAGATAATGGCAGAAGCTGGTAAGATTGTATCATTATTCACAGTGAAATGAATACTGTATCAGCATGGGCTGAAAGGCCACTCTGCCAGGAAGAAGCCGTTACTCCAAAAGAAACATATAAAAGCCAGATTAATATTTGCAAATGCACAAAAGAGACATGTCCTGTGGTCTGACGAAACTAAAATTGATCTGTTTGGCCATAATGACCATTGTTATATTTGGAGGAAAAATGGAGAAGCTTGGAAGCTTAAGAACACCATCCCAACTGTGAATCATGGGGGTGGCAGTATCATGTTGTGGGGTTGTTTTGCTGCAGGAGGGACTGCTGCACTCCACAAAATAGATAGCATCATGAGGAAAGAAGATTATGTGGAAATACTGAAGCAACATCTCAAGACATCAGCCAGGAAGTTAAAGCTTGGGATGGAAAAGGGACTTCCAAACGGACAATGACCCGAAGCATACTGCCAAACTGGTTACAAAGTGGCTTAAGGAGAACCAAGTCAATGTTTTGGAGTGGCCATCACACAGCCCTGATCTCAATCCTATTGAAAATTTATGGTCAAAGCTGAAAAGGCCGGTGCGAGCAAAGCGACCTACAAAGATGGCTCAGGTATACCAGTTCTGTCAGGAGGAATGGGCAAAGATTCCTACCAACTATTGTGAGAAGCTTGTGGAAGGATCCAAAAGGTTTGACACAAGTCATACAGTTAAAGGGCAATGCTATCAAATACTAATGAAATGTATTTAGACTTTTGACTTGGCAGAAAGTAATAAAAAATGCCTTAAAAATTCTCTCTCTCATTATTCTTGAATTTGGCAAATATAATAATTTTAGTAATTCTAATTGACCCAGAATGGGGAAGGTTTATTCTGATTTCATGTCAGATAGAGAAAAAAAGATGTATATGTGCCTTTTTACATAGTGTACATAAACTTCTGGTTGCAACTGTATACATGAATAAATAAATAAATATATCTAGACCGTATTTTTCAGACTATAAGGGCATGTCCCCATGGTCCGGGTTACCACCCGGTTTTAAAGACGGTTTTAGTTTTGAAAGCCGCCTGTAAACCGGGTGTTAACCTTTTACATGGACCTTAATGGAAAATCCGTGCAGCAGTCTCCACTGGTTCCGCTGGACATTTTTTAGACCGCCGGCGGTCCATAAAGCATTGAACATGTTCATTCTTCCGCTTGGTTTTTGGGTGGAACATGAACATGTCGGCACAAAGGGTTAGGGCTTAATCAGCAAACCGCGGACAAAAGCCGTCCCCCTTCGTGGTGTGTACATGGCTCCTAAACAGAGCAAATACCGGTCAAGATTTCTGATCGGTGTTTGTCCTGTGCCATGTAAACAGCCCGAAAAACGCACCAGACTATAAGACACACCTAGTTTTTACATGGGGAAAATAGGAAAAAATAATGTAAGCAAAAAAGTGCAGACTGAAGTGTAGTTTTTATTGCCATTTTGGGATAGATGCGACTGTTTGATCACTTTTTATTCCAATCTTTTGGGGATATGAAATGACGATTGGACGATTTGACGATTGGAATTTTTTTCCTCTATGGTGTTCAGCGTATGGGATAAATGATGTTGCATTTTAATAGATTTTTAATAGATTGGACTTTTATGGACATGGCGATACCAATTATGTGTAACTTTTGTATTTTTTTATTTGTAAAATGGCAAAAGGAGGAAATTTAAACTTTTAAGATGTGTAATAAGTGTACATACATGGCAGCTGTGGGAGCCTACATAAGGCTTCCTGCTGCCATGACAACTGATCTCCCCCCTGCAATTACGTTGCGTGGGGGGGGGGCTATGAAAGGACGGAGCAGTGCGCCTGATTCATCTAAAGTGATAGGAGCAGGGATGGAGCCGACCCCATTCCTATGTAAAAGCCGGTTGTACTGAGCACGGCCACCCTGAGCGATCCCAGAGCGGCAGGAGGCTGGAGTGCCGCAAAGCTGCGAGAAGCCTGCGGTGGGGTTTAACCCTTTAAACACTGCCGGCTTTCCGCAGCATCGCTTCTTTCCTGCCGCTCTGAGATTGCTAAGTGCAGCCGCTCAGCATGGCCGTGCTCAGTACAGCCGGCGGCCGCATTCAAGTTAAGTTTGGACTATAAGACGCACCCCTGTTTTCCCCCAAAAGTGCGTCTTATTAGTCTGAAAAATACAGTGTATATATATATATATAATAATATATATATATATATAATAAATTATATATATATATAATATATATAATATACGTGTGTGTATATATATACATATAAATATATTTATTTATGTATATATACACATAAATATATGTAAAAATATTACTATAATTACTAGCTTATTACTATCATTTACTATCGCTGCCTAAAAGCATAAATTTATTATGTTGAATAGTGACCATAATGTGCCACTTTTTGATGCATTTTACAACACTTTTCTGCTGTAACCACTATAATAAATGAAGGCTAATGTTTCTACTGATTTTGTTTTTTTGCGCCCTTTTCAGCATGCCTAAGGTATATTTTTATTCCTGACATTTTTCCAATGGCTTTTCTATGGGACATAACAACCTATTCGGAAAGTTAGAATCTAAAAAAATGCCTGTGTAAAAGAAATACCAAAAAGAAAACGCTTCTAATCAATGCATGAAATTCTCATTTTTCATACAAGCCAGTTACCTTATCAGTGAACATTAAAGAGGCAGTTTTAGATTCATATTGTCATGCTGTGGGTGGTTCTATAGTGGTGATTAGCATGTTAGCTCCATATTCACAGCTCTACTAATTGCACTGACATGAGAGCAGGTGATCTTAACTACCGTATTTTTTGGACTATAAGATGTACTGGACCATAAGACGCAGCTAGGTTTTAAAGGAGGAAAATAGGGAAAAGTGTGGTACCGTTAGGCAATGTTCACACGGCTTATTGCCGGCGTAATTGCGGGGCCGGATTTTGCCCCGCAATGACGCCGGCCGCCGTGCAGCGGGGGGCGGGGGTGGGCGGCCGGCAGCTCGCCGGCCCATAGACACACATGAGTCACGGCGCGTACCCGCCGTAAATAATGTGCCTGTCACTTTCTCCCCGCTCGGCGAATACGCCGAGCGGGGAGGAGAGACGGAATCCAAGTTCTCTGTGAGAACTGTGGATTACCGTAGTTACTGGGACGGATTGGAGCCGTACTGCAGCGCAAAGACGGCGCGCAGTACAGCTCCAATCCGTCTCATTGTAAGCCGTGTGAACGAGGCCTTAGAGGGTCGCTGCGACTTTTTCATCACTTTTTTGGGGGGAACTTAAAATGATCAAATAAACCGTAATTTTGGCGTTTGAAATTTTTTATCTTCCACAGAGTTCTGCGTAGGGGATAAAAGATGTTATATTTTAATACATCACATTGTACAAATGCGTCGGTACTAATTATGTGTAACTGTTTTTATTTTTAAAATGATAAAAGGGGGTAATTTAAATTTCATTTATTTTTTACTTTAATACTTAGTACACTATACTATATACATTTATGCAATACGCTGGGTGTTTTAGAAGAACATGCTGGCTAGCACGCACCAAAGCACGGCGGAGGGCCCCAGGCACTGCTATTATCCACGGTGCATAAGTGCCAGGAAGAAGTGGCATGTGTAATGTACGCTGGGGAAGACGAGCGTAATTCATAGTTCTCAATGAGAGCTATGTATTACCGTAACTGAGGGGCACATTTTGGGCGAATTGAAGAGCAAATATGTGCCAAAATGCACCCCACAATTGCGCTGTATGAACATACCCTGATATATACACACTATTTGTTATACATATGCACACTATACTATTAACCCCCGTAACAGCACAGGGCTGACTCCCAGCAGGGATTATACAGTGTATACTCTTACTTCTCCGCCCTGACTGCTCCTCTCCACAGTCCATGCTTAATGAAACTGTGCAAGGGAAGAAGTGGCTGCGGAGAAGTGAAAGTAACAGCTTCTCCCTGCCGTGATTGAAAGAGCAGCCATCACCACAGCATCTGAAGTGCCGTTAGCGGCGTCCCATACACCTCTGACTGCTCATCGGATTTGACGCACCCCCACTTCTCCCAAGTATTGGGGTAAAATACACTGGTAGTCCAAAAAAATGTTCTTGATTATAGAGCAAGGCTTCATAGTTCCAAGTAATTACTGTACCTCTTTTGTTTGTTAGAGATAACACATCGTCTCAACTGCGCAGTCGACCTGTGGTGATGTCCGTTCATTTCTATGAGCAACCTGTCAGCTCAGAGCAATACATTCTCTCATCCTCAACAAAGCAAAATAAACTAAGAAAAGTATTTGGAAAATTCAAGACTCCCTCCCATACATCCGTATATGACAACCCCTTTAATTTGGAGTGTGGATTCCCAGCCAAATACACATGGAGTTTGGAGCAGAATGCATATGGATTTTGCACTGAAATCCTCATTGCAATCTATACATTTCCCCAAAAAGGGAAAAAAGGGAAAAAAAAAGTAAACAGAAAAAACCCCCCAGTCCAAATAGGGTTATTATTATTATTATTTTTATTCTGTTGCTTGTTCTCTCAAAGATAAACATATTCTGCATGGATAAATTATATTCCCAGACAAGGAACTCATAAATCTTGTCTCTTTACATCAATGTTGGACAGAATACTTGACTGAGTGACAGTACACAGCATAATAGCTGACAGCCCGTATGACAAGGGCAATGCTCTGTGAAATAAGACAAAAACTGACATTACTAAAGGTGAAGCTACATTTTGAATAGCAAAACAGCAAGACCATGTGTGCCTATAGCTAGACTGATGGGGAAAGGAACAAGCTCTGTTGGTGCCCAAGGTGGTGGCTTTAACATAACATTCATGTGCAGTCGTGCAAAAAAAAAAAACTTTCCTTTAATAATTTATGTCATTAAATAGACTATAACTTCTGGATGTTTAGTCGTCTACTATGGCTGGAAAGAAGCAATTTCTTAATCCAATTGTGCGGACAAATCTCCTTGTTGACTGTGATGAAACAGAGAAAGTAATTCGGGTTGAAAATTAATCAAAAAATTTATAAGTCATTGATAGCCATGAACTAAAATTACCTGGAAAATCTAAAGTAGAGAAATGAACAACACAAGACATTTACAGAATTGTACTTCATAGCTTTTGTGCTGGTTGTTACCCAATTAAAGGGGTTCTCCACTTTTTTTTATTTATTAGCACACTAATGCCCATTAGGGGATGTTCACATGGCATTTTTTTAGATACGTCCAAAAACAGACCCAAACACATATCGTTCAGACAATATGGGAGACCTATATGATCAGGTTTTTCACCCTTTTCTGGCGTCAAATGCGCCAAAGTGACCGGGGCTCGAGGTTTAATGCGCCTACGAACATGTTAGGGTTGTTCGTAAGACTCAAAATTTTTTTAATGCGCCCAAAAAAAGGGGGCTCGCACCACACTCTAATTTAACAATATTGAATGTTTTGGCAAAACTAGGGCTTATGCTCGGACAGGCAGAACTATCTCAATGTGATTGCCTGAGCCTGAGGGTTAAAAAAAGGGGAGCGTTTTGCTTTTGGGGGGAATAAAATGCCCAAATATTTTTCAACTTACACCGTATAAAAATAAAAAGTAATTTCTGAAAAATTTCAAACGAAAAAAAATTAAAAATTTTTTAAAAAATTTAAATAAAAAATGTATTAATGAAAAAAACCCACTGATGATTTTTCTATTTTTGCTCTAAAATTTGAAATTTATTTTTGCTGCTTCACCCTTTATTTAAATACGAAAACAGCACAGACGGGTTTATTGGGGGGACCTGTGGTCCACCAAGTAAGATCCCTCCCAAGTTCTTTTCATGACATGCTATTCTAATGACTTTTCTCTTTTTTTTCCACCGTCTATACCCTTTAAATTTTTGGCGCATTAGTAATGACCTGTTTGTAATGCGCCTAACACATGGGCGGGGCACAATGATTTTTGAAACCCATTTAAAACCGCAAAAAAAAACCAAACTTTTCATAATAGGGCATATACACTGAAAAACGAAAACTCGGACAATTCACTTGAAAGCCTTCCTTCATACTGTTCCTTATGTGTTTTACATATGTTTTGGGATGTTTTTTTAACGGTTTTGAGAAGGAATTGACATGTCAATTCTTGAGCTTTTCGCATCACAAACCCCTTTAAAATTAAAGGGGTATGTTTTTGAACCAAAAAATTCCAAAAAGTAAGCCTTTGGGTTGTGTTTGGATATGTTTTATGCAATATGTTTTTTTTTTCAGATCAAAAAACGGATTGCAAAACGGCGTGTGAAAATCCCCTTGGAAAAAATTTTTACTCTTTATTCCTCTGTTTACATCTTCCTTTTTCTGAACGGCAAGGGAAAGCGCGCTGCTGAATGACTGCTTGCCACTCATTTACATCCCAGTTTGAAAGTGAACAGCGCCAAATGGGTGATGTAAGCATGTCCCGGTCCGGAGGAAGCAAGACGTAAAAAGTAAACTGAAAAGATTGAGGATGGCGAGCGCTGAACTGAACAGGAGGGGGAAGGGGATTATTTTTTTTTACTTTAGGGACAATGTTTGAAGAAAAAAAAAGTGGAGAACCCCCCTAAATCGGGGCATCAACGTGTGTCAAAAAAGGATCCATTAGATTCTACATCAAGAATATAACAGCATGCAACCCTATTCCTGATGCCAAAATAAAAGTAAAAACCCTATGGAACGACATTAGTAAATGGGGGGCATTGGGATTTTTTTGGCTCTGGCACCAGTCTGGGTTCAAAACTTCAATTTAAGGCAAAAAAATAGGGTGTATGTTTTTCTATTAATATAATGATAAAATTAGGTTTTACAACTTTTTTCCTAAAGTATATATATTATTCTATCTATCTATCTTTTTCTATCTACTATTATCTATCTATCTATTTCTTTTATTTTATTATATTATCTATCTATCTATCTATCATCTATCTATCTCTCTATCTATCCAAATCTATTATCAAACATCTATCTCATATCTATCTCATATCTATCTATATATCTTTCTATCTATCCATCCATCCATCTATCTGTTTTAATTCAGGTAGCCATACCATGGAAGAGCTAAAATAAATTAGCTGTGTTACGAAATCTAATTGCCTGTGCAATTTTAAAGCATAACTTCATCCACAAACTTCAGCATGTCCCCAAAACCTCTAGTAATGAACAAATTAAAAAAATGTTTTTTTTCCCTTTTTTTGGCTGGGGGGCCCAAAACAATTAAATAGACATAAAAAAAAAACTTTCAATAACCCTTTCCGGGGGTTAAAAAAGTAGTGCCCCCCGCGAGGGTTACTAGATGCTTGCACAGGAATGTTTCTCTCTTTAAAAAAAGACATGTTATAATGGTTCACTGATAGTGTTTTTCATTATTACTGTATACATTTGAAAGAGAATGTATTGTCAAGTTTTTATGTATTTTTTAAAATTTTTGTTATCTTTTTTAAATCTTAACACCGCCCCCTGACTTTTTGAAGGGCTGGTGCAGGGCGTTTCTTTCAGCGATTCTTAAGACGTCGCTGCAGACTCAGAGTTTGCGGCGCGGGGGGCCCCCAGTGCGTGGGATTGGGGCTGTACTACCAGCCCGACCCGAGCATCTCCTCGAGCTGGGGGGCGGGGGAACCTCCGCACCCCAGTGCTTTAACCCTTTGATTGCGGTGGATCGTTATCGCAGCCCAATCAAAGGGTTTCCCTGCTCTATCGGGTGATCGGATGTGCACCCGGTGATCTGACAGAGCCCGGGGAACAGCTGCACAGTCAGCCCTGGGGACCTAGAGTGGCCCCAGGGCTGTCTGTGTAATAATCCAGTGACCAGGACACCACTGTGTGTTTGTCCGGATCACTGCCTGTGTAAATTGACCAGATTATAATGTATTAGAATATATAATAAGCTAATATATTACAAAGGTAAAAAAAAAAAATGTAAAACAGTTCTCCCTTCAAGGGATTAAAAAAAAAAAATATTTAATAAAAAATAGTGCATATATTACACACCCAAAAAAAAACTACACATATTAGGTATCCACACGACAGTAATAACCTGTAGAATTAAAGGGGTTGTCTCGCTACAATGATTGGGTTTTAATTTAAAGATCTTTAAAAACAAGCAGTTTTGCAATATAATGTTCATTACAAATTCCTAGATTTTGACTACCCTGTTAGTAATTAACATCAGCTTCTCAGATCTCTATAGTACCGACCTGTGATCCTTATTTTAAACTGGCTGTCAGGTCTAAGACCACACCTTTGAAGACAGTTCTGAGCAGAGAGGGGGAGGGGAGAGGACTCTGTGTCCTTGCTTGCTGGATTAACCCGTTTGTGCTGCTTCCCTGCTCTCTACACAGAAATTTTGCACAGTACCGGTCTGTTATAATAATCATGATTTGTCTTTGAACTGTGACTATCTAAATTATACAATCAGGGGGCATGTAAACTTATGTTCTCCTGTATTAGTGACACACCCTGATTATAAAAAACACTGCCCTTGTTGTTGCTGGGATGGGAGACTTTAATTGCAGGTATAGGAACACATCCCATCCCCTCTGCTCAATAGCACACAGCTTCATATTCCTCTCTACACTCATAGATCAGCCCTCTCCTGTAACAGACCTAGCGGCACACACAGGGTGAAACTGAGAGCAAACCCCCTCCCCCCCCCCCCTTATAGAAGTTACGTACTGCCTTTGTGCTGATGGGAGGGGAGGGGGAGCAGAAGAGACAACCAAGAAGCAACGCCCCTCAGTTCAACTTAAACCAGGACCTGAAGGTTTGAAAGCTCGTAATGGGGACAACTCTTTTAATCTAAAAAGTTTTTAATGTGAAATGTAATGGTTGTAAAAAAAAAAAAAAAAAAAAAATTGTTTTTAGAAATTTTTCCCCCATAAAGTACAATTTTTTTTAATAAAACGGGGCCCTCACCCAATGCGTCATTGAAAAATAAAAAATTTTACAATGTTAAAAACGCAAGGGGGAAAAAACTAAAAAAATTTTCTGGCATTAAAATTTTCAGGGGTTCGGCCTAAAAAAAATTTCCTGAAACTTTAAAATTTTTCACACTGGTTTCGCAATAATTGACAATTCCTGTCCTGTAGAGACCACTTATCAGCAGTCTCCTCATTTTTATCGCAGATGGGATAACAATGGCAGGTTTATTAAAAAGTTAGACGCATAAAACATGGCAACTGCTATGACAATAAGTGATGGGCACACCTCACCTCCTCTTCCTCTCTGCACAGGTCAAAGAGCATGCCCACAACACTCTCCTACAGAAGTCAAAGTCATCTCCACACTACATTTTTCTATGGTCGATATAGCTGCCTTAAAACAAATCTTTGAACTGCTGCCAATAGAGTAGAACAGGAGTCCAGGCAGATGGCTGCCCTCATAACCATATACAGAAAAGAAAACACATCATCAGAAAAAAAAAAAAAAATCAGTATTAGCATTTGGGGCCACATGTATGAAAGGTGTTCAGGTCTAAAACTCACTTTGTTTCCCATAGAAACCAATCAGATGCCCCTCTCATTTTTCCAGAGCACTATATTAAATGAGAGGGGCTCTTCGATTGGTTGCTTTGGGAAACAAAGTGAATTTTAGACCTGAACAGTTCTCATACATGTGGCCCATAGTTGATAGATTCACCTTTAGGGCTGGTTCACACGGCTTATTCAAGCCATAATTGCGGGACGGATTTCGCCCGCAATTACGGCTTGAATAAGGGGCGGGGGTGCAGCTCCCCGGCCCCATACACATGCATTATCCACGGAACGTATCCCGCCGGGATAATGAACACATCACTTTCTCCCCGTCCGGCGGATTCGCCGAGCGGGTAGGAGAGACGGAATCAATAGTCCTCTATGAGAACTGTGCATTACCGTAATGGCTGTGAAGGATTCCAGCTGTATTGCAGCGCAGAACGGCGCGCAATACGGCTGAAATCCGTCCCAGAATAAGCCGTGTGAACGGCCCTTTATAGGGTACTCTTCAACCCTGGATGGCTCCATCTTTGCAATCTTAGTACATCTATTATGTCCTGCAATTGCTTGTTCTGGTGGAAAGAAAAAAAAACAAACAAGGAAAAAAAAAATCATCAACCCTCCCTTTTTCCAAACAGAATTGTTTTTCTTAAGGTATGTTCAAATGGCATAATTGTGGGACGCATTTTGATACATATTTGCGCTTCAATATGCCCAAACTGCACCCCGCAATTACGATAATTCATAGCTCTCATAGAGTGTTATGAATTACATCCGTCTCCCCCGGCGTACAATACACGCGTATTATACGCCAGGAGAGAGAAGTGACATGCCACTTCTTTACGGCACCTTACGCACCGTGGATAGAGACAGTGAATGGGGACGGCCCCCCCGTGCTTTAGAAGTACGCACTGACCAGTGCATACTTCTGAAACACCCGCCGTATTTTGGCGCATACAGTGCGCGCCCCAATACACCATGTGAACATACTCTTATAGACGTAGCAAAAATAAATCTGACAGATAATGCACCATGACATGACGGCACAGAAAATGATCTCAATGTTTTTAATGCTTTTCACTGGTCTTTGTTTTCAGATAAGAGCAGATAACAAAAAAAGCTGTGATATCACGGTCAAGTTAAACTCTGCTACATCTGTATGTAAAAGAAAAATTAAAGAAACAAATACACCTATTTGGTATTGTCACATCAGACATGGCCCAAAATATAATCACTGCCAAAATTTCATTTTTTGCAGGTATTCCAAAATAGAACCATTTTTAAAATGTATCTTGCCTCCTAAAAATTAGTAAAAAACAAAAAAGGTAAAATATATCCTAATTTAGTGCTAGTAAATCAAAAACATGAACAAAGAAATACAAAAGTTATGGCTCAGGAATAAGCTGACCCAAAACATTATTCTTTTATAAAAAGAGTTTTTTTTATTGTGCAAAAAGTAGGAAAATATAGTAAAAAAAAACCCATAAATTTATTATTAATGTCACTTTTACCATAGTGTGAAGACCTTTAAAACTAAATAAAAAAGCAAAAAAAAAAAAAAATGATAATCCCCCAAAAAACGCAAAGGAAAGTTTTTTTTACCATATTATATGTACTGCAAGTCAAAATGGTTTGAAGAATAAAATCGGAATAGAATCAAAATAGGCCATGTTCTCACAGGATTAAGATAACCATTTGTCAATTATGATAACCATGTAAATATACAGAGGGACACAGTGATCTATATTACAATTGTTTCTTGCTGCTAACGCTTTTAACATAATTAATATTTTAAGTGAGTTATTTTCGTCCATTTATACAATGTACAACAGGAATATTTCAGAGGTATAATGGATGTGACTAAAAGCAATGCCAGCAAATTCTTTATTTATGAAGCTTACTTCAATATTTCATACTCATTTAAAAACATAAGAAAGCAACAATATACACTTAGTAGAGGACAGCACAAAGTGTGCCCCGGGCTGTAAGGAAAAAATACGCCATCACCAGCTAGCATTAATGCAGCAGAGGGTTTGAATTCAAGATAAAGCATCCTCACCTGACGATAGGACACATCAATGATTGGATTGTAGCAGAGTTAGAGGCAGCACCTTGGTCCCTGGCTAGCATTATTTTGACTTGCAAGGCTAAGGTCCTGGGTTTAAATATGACCAAGGCAACATCTGCATTAGTTACTATGTTCTTGGTGGTTTGTATGGATTTCCAATCACACTTAAACATAAAGTTAAAGGTTAATTGGTTTCCTATAAAAATGTATGTGTCTTCAATAGGGTAATTAGATTATGAGTTCCACTGGGGACAGGGACTGATGTAAATAGTAAAAGCCCTGCGCAGCATTGTGGAATATGTCAGGCATCTTGTTTGTGTAATATAAGTAGCATTACTGCATTAGAAGGTTTCCAGTATAAAATCTTTTGTGGATTTAATTCTGTATTTTTAAAGGGAACCTGTCACATAGATTATGCCCCCCTTGCTGAGGACAGCACAAGCTAGTGACAGACCTGCTGTTTCCAGCGCTGTGTCCATTATTCTGTAAGACGCTGTAGTTTTAGAGTATTTAATGCTCAAATCTTATTCATGAGCAGGTGTTAGCCCCGCCCACCATAGGCTATCCACGCCCACCTGTCAGTTATTCTCATGTTTCTACCTATTCAAAGTAATAGGTTTATCAGTTGAGGTGGGCGGGGTTAGCCTCAGGTGGGCGGGGATTGAAAAAAATGACTCTTTTCATGGCTCTTTTCTGGCTGAAAACTGCAGGTTTGAGCAGTAAATACTCGAAAACTACAGCATCTTACAGAATAAGGGACACAGCGCTGGAAACAGCAGGTCTGACACTAGCTAGTGATATCCTCAGCAAGGAGGGCATAATCTATGTGACAGGTTCTCTTTAATTCTATTGATCTAACATTTAGTTACCTTCCGGTAATCTTTCTATGGTGATCCCTATATAAAATCAGGGGTCTAAGTAAGACTCTTAGAACTCCAATACCATCTCCCATCTAGCCAATCTCACTAATGATCATATAACTCAGTCAGGGCTATTTCGGATATTTGTCCTTTAAGTTTGCCCCAGTTATCTTACCATACTACCCACATGGAGCATCTGCATTTCAACTTGTAGTTAAAATTATTTTTGCGAAATGTAATTTGCTGTATATTCTAAAAAACAGTGTGATAATATTGGTAAAATAATAATAATAATAATAAATAATAATAATAATAATAATAATAAAAAATGCATTTTAATGTATTTACTCTAAAAATGTATTTACTGAGTTGCAATAAAATGATGACACTTCCTTTTACATTCAATCTAGTTATATATAAAGGGAGTCTCGTAACCCAGAGGTTTCAACCCTTTTTCTGACACAAACCCCTAACTCCTGTCCTATTTCGTTGGAGACCCCAAAATCTTGGTAATTTGACAAATCAGTAGCATTGCACTCAATGAAAAGTGTGTATTAGGGATGACATGTATGATTTTTGGCACCATGCGAGATTTTTTTCGGGCGCATTAGTAGTGTAGAATGCTCCTGAATCTATGACCCTGTTCTATTGTGGGTCATAGATTTAGTGCTTTCTAGCTACAAAGCGACACTTCTGGCTCAGGTAAACCACATTTAAAGTGCTCTACCTGTTCCAGCAGTAATGCGCCTGGATTTTCCGTACTGAAGATATAAATGTGTAGCTTCGTACGGTTGTAGTGCGCCCCACCTCCAGCACGCCCCCCGATCTCAGGCGCATTACAAAGTGCTTTGTAATGCGTCTGATATTGGAGTACGTCGGTTTAAAAATGGAGGAAATGTTTTTTGGCTAAAAAGATGCCAGACGTTCATACATGTCGTCCTAGATGCGCATTAATAGTAAACATTGCAGAATTAATGAATTATCTGAAATTACTACAGTGACTACAAATTACAGTGGTTCAGTTCAGTGTGACGGTTGTGCCTGCTTATCGCTGCACAAAATGTTCAAGTGTGGCTCAATAAGCGACAAACACGTATCTTATCTACAATAATAGTATAATAGTATCTCATGTAGAATAATGCTAATCAATAACATAGGCAATAATTATTAAAAGTAAAAATGCACATAACAGTGACCATTTCATATAATAAAAAATAATATAATATTGGTGATCATAACAATATTGTGAAAGGAAAAATAATTAATTAAATATTTAAATTCATAATTAATTAAATATTTAAATTCATTTAAGAGCAAAGTTTCATAAATATCTGTACACATAAGACGACATGTATGATCTTGGCGCAAAGAGGCCAGTTCTAAGTAGCTTTTAACCCCTTACCGCCGGAGCCAGTTTTGGCCTCTTTGACAGAGCCCCATTTTTTAAATCTGGCATCTGTTTTCTCGTGAAACATTGTGCTTTAAGATAGTAAGAAATTTTGGTCCAAAAAAATGCTTGTTTATTTGTGAAAAATATCAGAGTATCATGAAAAATTTGAAAAATTTACCAATTTCAAACTTCAAAAATTTCTGCATGTAAGAAAGACAGTTATTCCACAAAAAAATAGTTTATAACTAGCATCTACAATATGGCTGCTGTAGGTTGGCATCATTTTTTTAAATGTCTTTTTTTTTTTTACGACATTAGGGGGCTTATAAATTTAGTAGTAATTTTAAAATTTTCAAGAAAATTTGCAATATACATTTTTTAGGGACCAGTTCAGTTCTAACGTGACTTTGATTGGCCTGTATGTTAGGTACCCCCATAAAGGACTTCATCTAAGAAACTACACCCCTTAAAGTATTTAAAACAGCATGTAGGAAGTTTATTAACCCATTAGGTGTTTCACAGGAATTAAAGCAAAGTGGAAGTGAAATTCCAAAATTTCACTTTTTTCGCAGATTTTCAATTTTTATCCATTATTCACAAGAACACGGTAAATGTGATCAGGGAATTAAAACGTAATATTGATTCCCCCAGATTCTGCCATTTTCAGAGATATCCCATATGTGGCCCTAGTGCGCTCTTTGGCTCAACCACAAGCCCCAGAATAGAAGGGGCATCTACCGGACTCCGGGGTCTCATTTTCATTACGATTTTATTTAGGCGCCATTTCAGGTTTGGGGACACCCTAAGGTGCTAAAACTTAATAAACACCCCTAAAAAGACCCCGTATTGGGAACTACACCCCTTAAGGAATATATTCAGGGGTGTAGTGAGTATATCGACCCCACAGGTGTGTCACAAAATCTTTTAGCGTTAGGCTGTGAAAATGAAAAAAAGATTTTTTCCCAACAATCTGCAATCTTAGCTGAAAATGTTTAATTTTTACAAGGAATCCTGGTAAAAAAAAGCACCTGGAAGTTTGTTACGCAATTTCTTCCAAGTTCGGCAATACCCTACATGTGGGTGTAAACTGCTGTTTGGGCGCATGGCAGGGCGTATAAGGGAGGGAGTGTTATTTGGCTTTTGGAATTCAGATTTTGGTGGGGTCATGTCGCATTTGCAAAGCCCCCAAAGTACCAGAACAGGTGAAACCTTCCAGAAGTCACGCCATTTTGGATTCAACATCAATCAGGGAATCTCATCTAGAGGTGTATTGTGCATTTTGGGTGCACAGGTGTTCCATAGTTTGTTTTAGCATTGGGCTATGAAAATGGGGGGGGACGGACCGCAGTTCCGCCATTGTTTTTTGGGCTTCAATTTTACAGCAGTGTAAATGGCATGATAACTTTACTATGGGGGTCAGTACAATTGCAATGGTATACATTTTATATAGTTTTTTATGTTTTATTACTTTTACACAATAGAAATAAGTCTATAAAAAATTGCGTTTTTATATTGTACTTTTCTGATAGCCATAACTTTTTCAGTTTTCTGTATACGGAGCTGATTGTGGGCATGTTTTTTGCGAGATGAGTTGACATTTTTATTGGTACCATTATGGGGTGCATATGACGGTTTGATCACTTTTATTAAGGTTTTTGTGAGGTATTTTGAACAAAATACAGCATTCCTGGTAGTGTTTTTTATTTTTATTTTTTACAGTGGTCAACGTACGGTATAAATGACATGCTAGTATTACTCAGCAGGCCGATACGATTACAGCGATACCCAATTTGTATATTCTTTTATGTTTTACTGCTTTTACACAATAAAAACACTTTTATTCGAAAAGGAAAACATGTTTTTGCATTGCCATAATCTGAGAGCCATAACATTTTTATTTTTGAGTATACAGAGATGTGTATGGGCTTGTTTTTGCGGGATGAGTTGACATTTTTATTGGTATCATTTTTGGGGGGACAAGACTTTTTGATCAGCTTTTTTGGAAGGCAGGGTGAAGAAAATACTGCAATCCTAGTATAGTGTTTTTTATTTTTAACAGCGCTCACCGTGCAGTATCCATGACCAGTTAGCTTTACTCTCTGGGTCGATACGATTACGGCGATACCCAATATATAGTTTTTTTTTTTATTTTTAAGAACTAAAAAAAAAAAAAATTGTTTTATTGTTTAAAACAAAATTTATGCATCGCTATCTTCAGTTAGCCATAACTTTTTTTTTTTTCCGTATGCAGAGACGTGTAAGGATGTTTTTTTTGGTGGGATGAATTGACATTTTAATTGGTACAAATTTGGCGTTTGTAGGAGTTTTTGATCGCTTTTTATTCCATTTTATGTGCTGCAGGATGAACAAAAATCACAATTCTGTACCTTGCCTCTGTTGATAATCTATGGCATTTGGATTTTAATTTGTTTTTCAATAAAGCTCTGTGATTCCAAGTTGTACTGACAAACTTTGCTTGTATATTTATATAAGGCGACATGTATGAATTCGAATGCATACTTTTTTTTTACTTGGCGCCGACACCCATTCTAAATGATATAAAGAGGTAGAATACACAGTATAAAGATTTTTTGGCACAAACTTGCCCATTAAGCTTGTAATGCGCCAAAAATCTGCGTTTCACACCTCAGAATTCATAAACCGAGCACTGAAACATTAAGATGGCGACATGTATGAAATTTTAATGCGTACTTTTTTTTTTACTTGGGGCCAAACCACATTCAAAAAGATAAGGAGTGAGAATACAAAAGAAATTTTTTTGGCGCATTACTACAGTTTATTTCGCCAAATTTGGCGCATTGCACCATGCCCAAAACAAATTTCCCCTTTAAGTCTATGTAATGTCCCCAAAAACTGCCCTTATTCTACACTCTTCTTTATCTATTTAGATCTCTGGGGGTGGGCCCCAAAGTAAAAAAAAAAAGTCCCAAATTCGAATTCAAAACAGGGTCGCCCATATTATTGTCTATAGAAACAGTGCAGTATATAGAAAATACAAAAATTACATTATAATTAAAGAGGGGGCGAATTTCCCGAAATTCGTTTCTTTCACTTCCCGCCAAATTTTCCCTCCCCAAAAAAAAACTTCTTTTCCCCGAATTATTTTCGGCACAAAATCACTTTAAAAAAAACAGCTATTTCCGGGCGCACAACCCCTGCAGGGTGTGAAACTTTGTCCCCTGCTTAAATGGCAGAGGGAGCTGGTTTTTTTCCCTTTCATAAAAATTTTTGGTGTTTTAGTATGACACGCAGATGACTGCCCCCCGCTCTTAAAATTTGGGCTTCACTAAAAAATTTCCCTGGGCACTTAAAGGGGAAAAAACTAAACCAAAAAACTAAAGGGGGAATGACCCTTTAAAAAAGTCATCCCACAAAAGCGGGAAAAAAAAAAAATGGGGGTTTTCGGGTTGGCAACATCAGTGACAGAGTGTGGAGGTGACGATGGCACCCACAGCACATGAGGTCGGGCAGGGCCAATGCCCACAGTGTGTAAGGTCAGGGCAGCAGCAGAAAATTGAGGTCAGGCAGGGGTCACAATGACTTTCCCTGGAGGGGGCAAAAACAGGAGTGGGCCCAAACAGAGGGAAAAAAGCCCACAGTGTCAATTTCACAGCAGCACCACGGGAGAAAGCATGAGGTCAGACAGTGGCACAATGACACAGTTGTGGGTCACGGTGGGCACCCAAGCAGCAGCATAAAGCGGGGGGGCGTCGCTAGGCTTTTTTTTTTTCGGGCCCGGCCCCCCGAATAAAACCCCCTTTTCCCCCCGAGCCCCCCGGGCTCCGGGCCCCTCTGCGTTTGGCCCTTTGGAGCACCGCGGCCCTCCCGAACATGTGCGCCCGCGGGACGCACACACATTTTGGGGGCTTCTGGGGGGCCAGAGAGCGAGCGCCCCAAACCCGCAGACATGTAAAGGGACCCGCAGGTCCGACCCCCGCGGGCCCCCGGGCCCTCACAGCCTGAGGACCCCCCCGGCCGGGCCCCCGGTGCGCCTCACCGGGGGGTGAATCACGCATCGGGGGACGCAACCCCTTGCCCCTGGGGGGCCGCACAGCACGTCATAAGCCGGGCCCCCGGGGGAGTTTCCCCGGGAGGAGCGGGGGTAAAGAGGCCCGGAGCCCCGCTCCCCCGGGGGGATTTAAGGTAAAATTTTAAACGTTTTTTATTTTAAAGCGTTTCCTGCCTCTGTCCCCCTAAAAGGCCTGCCTGTGCCCCTAAAATGCCTGCCTGTGCCCCTAAAAAAAGTTCCTTTCCTGTGGCCCCCAAAAACCCTGCCTGTGCCCCTATAATGCCTCCCTGGGGCCCCCCCATATGCTCCCGGGCCCCCCCATAACTGCCTGTGCCCCCATATCCCTCTGGGCCCCCCCATATCCCTGCCTGTGCCCCCATATCCCGGCCGGGGCCCCCAAATGCTGCCTGTCCCCCTATAATGCCTGCCTTGGCCCCCATATCCCTCCCTGGGGCCCCCCTTTTTTAAAACGCCTGTCCCCCATACCCCTGCCTGTGGCCCCCATTTTCCTGCCTAGGGCCCCCATATTCCCCCTTTTCCCCCCATTTACTGCCTGGGGCCCCCAAATCCCTGCCTGCGGCCCCCCAAAATACTGCCTATGGCCCCCATATCCCTGCTGTGGCCCCCATTTTGCTGCCTGTCCCCCTAAAAATGCCTGCCTGGGGCCCCCCTTTCCCCTCCCTGGGGCCCCCCATAAACTCCCTTTGGGGCCCCCCATATATTTCCCTAGGGCCCCCCCATATCCCTGCTGTCCCCCCCTATCTGCCTGGGGCCCCTATAATGCCCCCTTTGGCCCCCCCATACCCCGGGCCTTTGCCCTTTTAAAAACCTCCCTTTTGGGGCCCCCCCATTCTGCCTTTTGGCCCCCATATCCCTCCCTTTCCCCCACATATACTGCCTGGGGCCCCTCAAAACCCTCCCTTTGGGGGCCCCCATATCCCTGCCTGGGGCCCCCAAAAAAGCCTAGGGCCCCCCCAATCCCTCCTGTTGGCCCCCATATGCTGTCTTTCCCCCTTAAAAAAATCCTTTTCCGGGGGGCCCCCATACCCCCTTCCTTTGGCCCCCATATCCTGCCTGTGCCCCAAAAAAGCCTGCCGGGGCCCCCCATTCCCTGCCGAAACCCCCCCATATACTGTCTAGGGCCCCCAAATATCCCTGCCTGTGGACCCCAAAACCCTGCGGGGCCCCCATATCCCCTGCCAATGGCCCCCAAAAAATCCCCCTGCCTGGGGCCCCCAAAACTATCTTTTTCCCCTATAAGGGCCTGCCTGGGCCCCCAATCCCTCCCCTGGGGCCCCCCTTTATCGCCAGTGCCTCTAAAATTTTCTGCCTGGGCCCCATATACAGCCGGGTTCCCCCCCTACCCCTTTCCTGGGGCCCCCAAAATCCGGGGCCGGGGAAAGCCCCAAGGGGGGCCCCGGGGGCAGGGGGGAGGGGCCCCCCCCCCCCCCCAAAAAAAAAAAAAAAAAAAAACACAAACCAAAAGAAAAAAAAAAAACCCCACCCTTCCGGGCCACCATTAAAATGACAGAGACTTTGCAAATGATGGAATATAAAAGCAAAATAACCCCTGACACCAGGGACTCAAACCCGGGGACGTTCTATCTGATGAGTCTTTTTGAATCCCTTCTTTTTCCCTTTTCCTTCCTTCCCCTCTAGACCGACATACCCTTGTCCCCGGGCCCCCACCGTCCCCTGGGAGAAAGTAACGCACAAACATCTTAGAAAACCTCACTTTAACACACTTCGCTCTGATTCCTACCTTTTTTTTGGGCGCCCCACATTAGTAATAGGAGTACAAGTTGCCAACTTTTAAAATGAAAAAGCAGGGGATTTTAGACGGCGGTGCGCGTAGCGGCAAAAAATTTTTCATGGGCACGCCCATCTTTTTAGTATTCCACCCCCCCTTTAAAAACCCACCCACTCCCCCCTAACCATAACGGCTTTTTGGGAAAAAAGCCAGGTAGATGGCCCCCTTTTCCCCAGGAAATAAACCCCCCCTAAAACGGTTTGTGCCCCTTACAGGGAGGTAAAGCCCCCTTGGGAGGCAATAGATGGGCCCCCATTGTACCCCGGTAAATGGCCCCCCCTTTTTTAAACCAGGTAGGTGCCCCAATTTTTTTTTGCCAGCTGTGCCCCCCCTGTTGCCAAACTAGTGCCCCCCTGTTGCCCCCGCTAGTGCCCCCTTTTTTCCACTAGTTTCCCCCCCTCTGTTGCCAGGTAATTTCCCCCAAAATTGCCAGGTAGTGTCCCCTCTGTTGCCAGGTTTGTTGCCCCCCCTGTTGTCCCGGTAGATTCCCCCTCGTTGCCAGGTGTGGGCCCCTCAGTTCCCCGGTATGCCCCATTGTTTGCCCAGGTAGTCCCCCCTTGTTTTCCATGTAGTGCCCCCTCGTTGCCAGGTAGATGGGCCCCCCCGTTTCCAGGGAAATGCCCCCCGTTGCCCGGGGAGAAATTTCCCCCCCCTGGGTTTCCAGGGAAGGGGCCCCCCCCCCTTTTTTAGCCCGGTAGTGCCCCCCCCTGTTGCCAGGTATTTCCCCCATTATTGCCAAAGGGAGTGCCCCCTGTTGCCAGTAAAGCCCCCATTGTTCCAGGGAGTTTGGGGCCCCCCCTGTTTCCAGGTAGATTCCCCTCTGTTGCCAGGTAGTGCCCCCCCTTGGGTTTCCAGGTAAATGCCCCCATTTTTGGGCCCGGGAGTGCCCCCCTTTTGCCCGCTAGGCCCCCAATTTTGCCAGGGAGTGGCCCCCCCCCCTGTTTCCAGGGAATGGCCCCCCCCTGTTGCCAGGTAGGGGTCCCCCCCTTGTTTTCCCGGGGATGCCCCCTCTGTTGCCAGGGAGATGTCCCCCCTGTTGCCAGGTAATTTTCCCCATTGTTTTCCAGGTAAAGGGCCCGTAGTTTTAAAAAAAAAAAATAAAAAAAAAATCTTACTTAAACCCGATTTCCTTTCCCCTTTTCCACGTCCGGAGCCCGGGGGCCGCGGGCAGAGAGTGCAGGGCCGCGGAGCGGCCGCGATGACGTTTATCACATCGCGCGCCTCCCCGCGGGCCCCCTGGGAGCCCGAACAAAAAACCCGGGGCAGAGGGTCCCAAGAAGTTCACCTCGGCCGCTGCTTGCACCCCCGCGGTTCAGGCGGCACCCGTGATGGGTGCATGGGTGGGTCTTTTACCCGGCCATGCACCGGGGATTAGGGGGCCCCAGACCGGGGCCGGTACTCGGGCCCGCCAGGGGGAAACCCCCGCCCCCCCCGGGACCTCAGAGCCGGCGCTGCGGCCCGAATCCCGGCTGCCCCCGGGCAGAGCCTGGCTGTCGCTCCACTGGGCAGGGTTGGCGGCTGCCCGGGAGGGCCCCCAGAGATCGCGGGGCCCCCGGTCAGTGGCCTACCTGGCCCAATGGAAGAGACGGCCCTGCCCATATCCCTGCCTGTGGCCCCCATATACTGCCTGTGGCCCCCATATCCCTGCCTGTGGCACCCCTATCCCTGCCTGTGGCCCCTATATACTGCCTCAGTGCCCCTATATACCTGCCTGTGGCCCCATATACCTGCCTGTGGCCCCATATACTGCTTCAGTGCCCCTATATACCTAACTGAGGGGACTGCTATACCTATAATTAAGGAGTTGCTGGAAATGTGAGGATTCTAAGATATTTGTGTCCAAATCCTCAGGGACGAATCTTGGCTGGGAGCAATCAGCATGAAGGTGTGAATCGGATGAGAAGAGAAAGGGAAGGTGAACGACGCTGATCAGAAAAGACGTCTCCTGTGAGTCACTAAATGTAACTGCAGTGTAATCACTTATATGTCTGCAGAGCGTCTACATACAACTAGTTTCTGCCACTACATGGTCACTGTATGGCGGTGGTATATGTAATCAGAACCTGTGTACAGCTGATAGTCACATGTGGGGGTTGCGTTCGGTCAGGGTCTGGCAGGATTATTTGAGCCTTAAGTAGTAATAGTTTGGGGTCTTGGTTTTGTAGGAGGGTTTTAGTAACAATCACTTGTCTGGTAGATTTGCTCCATGTATCGGTGGATTATTTGGTGACTGTTTAGGGGTATTGTCATATGAAGGTGAGAAGTATTGAAAAAGTAAATTTGTCATTGGTGATTTTTACTGTACAGTGACTGCTGAGGAGATGAACGGGATCTGTGTGGGATTGCAGAAAATAAGTGACAGGAACAGAAGGTTTTTCTCTGTAAAAAAACATCCGCGTTCATAATAGGCGCGAAAAATGTCGCGTGCCCCAGCCTCCCCAGAAAAAACAAAAAGGGGCCCCGAGCCCCGGATTTTTTTGGCCCCTACACGCCCCTGAGCTGAGGTCAGACAGTGGCAAATGAACAGTGTGGGGGTCAGCAGCACCAGCAGCGCATGAGGTCAGACGTGGCACAATGCACAGTGTTTAGGTCACGGCGCAGCGCATGGGGTCAGCGTGCCAAGACACATGTGTAGGTCTGGCAGCACATGAGGTCAGGCAGGGGCACAATGACATTCTGGAGGGGCAAAAACAGGAGTAGGCCACAGAGGGGGAAAATTTACACAGTTTAGGTCACGGCAGCACCACAGGAGCAGCATGAGGTCAACAGGGGCACAATGAAACAGTGTGTAGGTCAGGCACAGCCACAGAACGCAGGGGTCAGGCAGTGGCACAATCACTTTTGGAGGTGGAAAAAAACAGGAGAGGCCACAAAGTGGGAAAATGACACAGTGTGTAGGTCACGGCGCAGCCTGAGGTCAGACAGGGGCACAATGACCATGTGTAGGTCCGGCAGCACCACAGGACAGCATGGGGCAACAGGGCACAATGACACAGTGGGTAGGTCACGGCAGCACCAGAGCAGCCATGAGGTCAGACAGTGGCACAATGAATTCGGGAGGTGGCAAAAATGGGGAAAGTAGGCCAAGAGTGGGACAATATCAGTGTGTAGGTCACGGCACACCACAGAGCGCAGAGGTCGGGACAGTGGCCAATCACATTCTGGAGGGGCAAAAACGGATAGGCCACAGAGTGGACAATGAACGTGTTAGGCCCGGCAGCAGCCCACAGGAGCAGCATAGGTCAGAAGTGCACAATGACACAGTGTGTGGGTCACGGCAGCAGCAGCATGGGGTCAGAAAAGTGGCATAAGACATTCTGGAGGTGGCAAAAACGGAGTGGCCACAGGTGGGAAAATGAACAGTGTGGAGGTCACGGCAGCAGCCACAGCAGCAGCATGAGGTCAGACGGGCAAAAATACACAGTGTGGAGGGGGGTGGAAATCCCAGTCCCTGGAAAAGGGTTGGGGGCAGATGAGAAACTGCCCAGCAGATGTGTGGCATAGGCGGGTGGCGGCATCAGAATAGGGGTAGGGGGGTGTTTAAACCCCCAAAAACCATTTCTCACATTTGGGTGAGGCGTCATGGCTGATGTAGTCTGACGCCAAAGGGCTTTGTGTGTGGAAACCTGGCCGATCCACGCCTGTTCATCTTGACAAAGGTCAGTCGTTCCACTTTTCCCTGTGGACAAGCGGGTTTCCCCTTTGGGGCAACGATGCCCCCCCGCCGCCTGAACCCCCCTCGATGCCACACTAGGGCCCGGGGGCGGGGACAGCTTCTCCACGGAAAATCGGCAAGTTGCGGCCACACATCCATTTTTGGCTGCCCATAGTCCAGGGGATCTTCAAGGGGGTGGCAGAGTGTGTCCAAGTGGGGCCCCCCCTGTTGGTTCAGGGACGCTCCAGGTCCGCTGCTGCTGCACTACCCTCCTCACAGGCAGGTGAAGGAAGCTGCCATCATGATCCATATTTGGGTTTACGTGATGGACTGGTATGCTCCTAACCCCCCCTTTCCCCCCCAGCAGCGTGGCAGTAGTACGTGAGCATGAGGAACCCCCCCTCAGCCCTGTCAGAGGAGGGACTCCCCGCACAAGGAAAGCGGAAAACTTATTACGGAGGTTTTCCCCTAAGTATTTAGTTTGTCCTCCCTCCAATAGGGGGAAAAAAGGGCTCCCTTTTTGGACCGGTAGGAGGGCCAATAGGGGGGAGAGCCAGAGTCACCCTCTGCCGGATGCTGACTTTTCGGCTGTCACAGCCAGGAAAATAAGCATGCTGCGTCCCCCATCCCAAGTGACTCCGGGGGGGCCTTCCTGCCCCCTTTCCCTGTAACTCCCAGGGTGCGGGGGGCCCTCTGCCTGTTTCCTCATCCCCACCACCCTCCGCTGCTCCTGCCCCCCCTCTTTTTGCACCTGGGTAGAAAACCCATAATTTCACCAGCTCTTCTGCTCCAATGTCCTCCTCCCCCCCAATTTCAGTCCCCCCCGGACTCATGGGGCACGGATTAGTCGCCACGTTCCATTCCCCGGCCCAGACAGATTTTTCGCATCGTTTCCGGACATGAAGCAGGGAAATGACGTTATTCCCCCGAGTCCTGGCGACTAAAAAATAACCCCCTCCTCGAATGGTCAAAAAAGGCGGTGTCCGCATGAGCTGCCACGGGCTGACATCAAGTTACACAGGGGAGTACTTTTTTCCCCTGATCTCAAAAAATCGTTAATGGCCTTTCGGCCCAAACATTTTGCAGGCTGAACCCCGGGGGTGGAAACATCGCATATCAGAGGTTTTGGGGGGGGCCTTTGCCGCTGCAATCGGGGAGGGTTTTCCCGGGCTTTGTACGAATGGATAAAGTGCATGCACATTTTCCGGGCCATTTTCAGAATCTGCTAAAGATCGGTGGAAGACTTCGGGAATTTTTCACATCCAGTTTGAAAACGTGCCCCATGGGGCCATGGACCTCCTCCTCGGTCAGCGCGGACCCATGTTCCTCCCATTGTCCGCACCATTTTCCCGATTTGCATTCCCGGGGAGAAAGCCACACATCGATTTCTTGCTGCATGACCGGAGCAGTTCCCCCCCCTTGGCTTCGCCCCCCCCCGAGGCAACCAGGTGTAAACTGCTTTGAACCGCTGTGCGCTACACATGGGGTTGATGGAGCAGTACTTGTGGAGGCTGAGATGGTGGTGGAGGGGGGGGCGGCAATGGCGCAGGAGCGCATTTGACAACTAGGAAAAGGGCTCTCCTTCCAAGTTGGGGTGTGCCGGGGCCGAAGACATTCACCCAGTGGGCCTAAAGGACTGTACTGCCTGACCGTTTTTCAGCTCCAGACGCTGCGCTGCCGTGCCCCTTGGAAAAAACCCATAAGTTAAGGCTGGCCACCTTCTGTTCTAATATTTATGAAGTGCTGGTACTGCCTTTTTGGAAAATAAATTACGCTTAGAACCTCCATCTCGGCTTTGGGACAAGCCATTGTTCTTAATGGTTCAGAGTCCACCCTTTGGAAAGGGAGGGACTGCAGTACCCAAAAATTTTGGGCAGGGCATGGTCGCTGCTGCCCTTTGGGGGTTGGCGAAACTGTTTCTCTTTTCAATGCCCCCGCTGAACGACTTGGCGCCATGAGTAGCGAGGGGGCAGGACATCTGGCCCGGGGGATGGTCAAAGAAAAAGCTCCCTTTTGCAGAGGGGGTGGGGCCTTGACTGGTGCAATGGCATGCGTGCCACTGGGGGCTGCTGCTCGTGTTCGCTGTTGCTGCGGCGGCAATGGACCACCACATCACCCCGTTTTCCCAGGCCCCGGATGGTGCGCTGCATGTTTGAGCAGGGGGCCCTGGTGCCAACGTTAGCCCCTGGCCACGCTTCACTTTCTGCTTACAGTTCTACATAACCCATATTTGGCTCCCCGGGTTCTTTGCAAAAACTGCCCCACCGCCGAGTACGGTTTTCCACCAACGTCCGCACTGAGTGACTACCCGCCGCTCCCCCGTGAGCCCCTGTGCCGCTACTTTGTTGGACCCGTGAAGCGGGTTTTTTTTTCCCCCTGGCCGCTTGGCTCCCCACCCACACTTTTGTATCCTGCTGACTCACGGCCCCCAGACCCACTTGCTGGGGTGCGCCGCTGCCCCGACCACAACTGAGCCTCTTCTCCCACGATGGAAACCCTTGCCTCACCCCCTCCCAATTTCGGTCCACATCTCATCTATTTGTTTTCATCGTCATGCTGTCCCCATCACCAGTCTTGGTATGCAAGGCTGACCCTCACAACATACCTCCCCTGCCACCTCAACACTAACTTTGCCCCCTACTGCAAGAAGCAGGGGTATTGGCCCCCCTTTTTTCGCGCCTAGCTGCTACTGCCCCCCCCTCAAAAATTTTTTATCCTCGCTATATAGTGGCGCTGAGCCCAACCCCATAGTAATCTCTGGGTGAGGGAAGGATGGGACGAGCGGGGTTTAGGACGGTAGGGCCCTGACCCGCTCCCGGGGCCCTGCCAAAAGGGTTGTGTTGACGCCCCCCCCGACTCTTGCGGGGTTTCAGAGTCACTGGGGGGGAAGTGGAGACCTAGTCAACCAATCAAGAACCTTTGGGTTGCTAGTCAGTAACACGGCCGTGATCCCAAACCCGTTTTTGGCCCCACCCAGTGACCCCCCGCGCACGTCCCCTTGGTGCTGCGACCTGGGGGGGGGAATGTTTTTTGCCCTGCCATCGCAGGGGAAAGCCTGCCCCCTTCGTTACATCTGTTTGTTCTAAAAGACAGTTTGATGAAGATTCGTATATGATAAATACCACCTGTTTTGACCCAAAGAACCCACTAAGAAGCTTGGTAACCCCTTTATATAAATTGAGTCCACAAATGGCAGGAAAAAATTTACTTTTATTGCCGTTTAAAAAAAATCTGTGTATTTTTGAATAAAAAATAAAAAGGCTTAATTTTAACCTCGGGTATGAAAATGCTAAGAATTTCTTTTGGGCGGGTTTGAAAAACAAAGTTTCTTTTACTGAGACAACAGCAAAACAACGCTTAATTAACCCCCGGGTGTAAATTGGAAAAGAATTGAGCCCGGAAAATACTCTTTGTAGCGTGTTACAATTGGTGTTTTTACCTAACAAAAAGAGAAAAAATTTAAAAAACCTCGCTTTTAACCAATACCACCAAAAAAAAAACGAAATGAACTTAAGGAAGCAGTCTCTAAAAAGCTGGCACCCCACAAAAATCGCTGTATAAAAATCTTTTCAGTAACAAACAGCCCGGGAGCACCTTCCCGATCGTACAGTGAAGCGGGGTTTTTGCTCCCAGCATCGCGCCCGGACTTTTTAAAAGTGCGGTGACGTCACAGAATCCCGCCGGTTCTGATTGGGTTCATTTGACATTATCGGGGTTGCCTTCTTCCCCCCAATGCTTTGCCCCATGTGCGCCATGTCCGCAGCCTTTTTCAATCAAAAGCACACTTGTTCCCGAAGTACCCCAAAAATTTGACTTCGTTCAGAAACCCAAATTTTCCTGAAATTCTAAAACGAAATCCCACTTCGTTTAAAACGTTCCCCTTTTCAATTTTAAAAAATTTTTTTGTGGGAATACTGTAAATAACATTTATAAATTTGCACTTGTGATACTGAGCATAAAAATAGTAAATAATATTATATTATGTATACAGTGCTTGGAAATTTAAATTTAAATTTATTAATTCTAAAAAAATATAATAAAAAAATAAAATAATTATAGTTTAAGTTTTTCCTGTAGCAAGAACATCACAAAAACCTACAGAAAGCCACTGCATATGTCACTTTATGATTTTTTTTTATTTTTTTTTGTAATCCAGGTTGCCATACAAAAGTGAAAAGTAACATTTATTAACTGCTTTGTGTAAAGAATACATGGACAGGTGCTGAGTGCTTAGATTCAAAGAGCCTTTAAATGGTTTTAATGTCAAGATCAGTTATGAGTTCTTCACCTATGTGCCAAATACTGCCATCCAGAAGTTTAACCTCCTTCAGTTATGGTGTGGTCTGGGAAGGCCATTGAGTCTGATGTTGTATAAGAACCTCTAGGTTGCGTTTACACGGCAAGGACCAAATACCGGTCAGATTTCCTGACAGGTATTTAGTCTTTTTTTGTCACATAAGGAGACGGTTCTGTCCGCGGTTGGTGAATTCAAGCCGTCCCCCTTCTCACCCACATGTTCATGTTCTGCCCGAAAACCGGGTTTGGAAGAATGACTGTTCTAATTTTTGGAAAAGCCGGGGGTGTCAAAATTTGTCCCGGGGGAAAAAAACCAGTAGGGGGAATGTGCACTGATTTTCTATTAAATCTATGGGGGCGTTTTCATGTTGGTTTTCAAACGGTTTGTAAAACAGCAAACTGTCTGAAAAACCGATCAATAACCTTTGCCATGGGGACAAGCCGTTAGGCAAGAAGATGGTTAAAATTGTGGGACCTGTGTTGTCCCGCTTTTTAGGAACATTTTCCTAAAAAAAAAGACCTAGTCTAATATTTTTGACCATTTGTTTTGATAGGGTTCTCTTATTCTTTTAGGACTTTTTTGAAATTCTGTTTTTTGTAGTTTTTTTGGGCAAATTAATTTCAGAAATTTAAAAATTTTTTAAGGGTTTGAATTGTTCGTAAAACACCATGATTTGATCTCCCTTTTTTCTTCTTTTGACATCTAAACCTGGGCTTTAATTTCCAATCAGGAGGTCTAGATATACAGTAGTAGGAGCCAACATATGCTACCATGCAGTACAGAGAATACCTTCACTCACACCCCTGTTCCCTGTAGGGCTAATATTCAAAGTTCCCCTTCTTGGACACTGTACACACCATCCTAGGGTCAAATTTTGCAGAAAACTAATTAACCAAAAACATGTTTTTGTAATAAATATGCAGTTCTTGGATGAAGTTCATATTATGGAAAAAGTACAGGATCCCTGTTGGTTCTTTATCAACACTACTGAAGAACATAGTAAGGACATATGCAGTGTCAAATTATGTGAAAATGCCCTTTTAAGCCACAAAGCAGCAACCTGCATTCCCAATACAACTAATTATCCATTTTACAGGAACACAAGGGATATCCTCATATTCCTGAGCAATTAGTTTTTCTTTCTGCTAGCCCGTTGCCGATGTATATTCAGTCACCTGCAGCAGCTGTCAGGGCAGTGTTGGAAATAAGGCAATCTGGTGCCCTGCCAATAACCTGTACCAACTTCTTCTAAATGATACAATGAAAGCAAAGAGTAGGTACAGTAAGGCTTCTATACTGCGCTATGCTATATTATATGATTTCATAATATTTTTCAAATAATTTTAGCTATTTTTGTCACATTTTAATTAGTTTAGTCTATAGCCAAGGCACAATTTGAATTTTGGACATGTACCAAGTTTATAACTTCAGAAAAGCTAAAATGACTAAAAAAATTGAAAACAACCTTTCAGGCTTGGCCATTACACGCTTTTTTAACCCCTTTAAGATGGAGCTATTTTTGGCGTTTCCTTCCAAGAGCCATAATGTTTTTATTTTTCTGACCACGTAGATGAAAGATGGCCCATTTTTTGTAAGGCAAGATGGACTTTTTTCATGGTACCATCAACTTTCCCATATAACGTACTGGGGAACCTAAAGAATATTCTTGCAGGGTTAAAGAACACAATTGTTCCTTTTTGTGTGGTTCCTTTTATAGTTTTCATTATGTTTTACTACATATAAAATATATATATATATATATATATTATATATATATATATAATTATATATATATATATGTATAGATAGATAGATAGATAGTATAGAATATATTATATATATATATATTATATATATATATATATATATATATATATATTACTTGCGTTTACATGCAACCGATAGTCCATGGTATTCAAGCGTTAGTCTCTGACAGTGTATACTCTCCCGTGGTATCCACCTTCCTGGATCCACCATAGAGGAAAAACATGGACAGACGGGCGGCAGCACCCAACGTGCAACATTTCAGGGTTACCACCCCTTTCTCAAGCACGCTGGTAACGGGGGTATCAGTGGTAACCCTGAAACATTGCACGTTGGGTGCTGCTGCCCGTCTGTCCATGTTTTTCCTCTCTGGTGGATCCAGGAAGGTGGATACCACGGGAGAGTATACACTGTCAGAGACTAACGCTTGAATACCATGGACTATCGGTTGCATGTAAACGCAAGTAGCATTCTAATATGCATGTTGTTCATTCATAATGTATGATGAAACGAGTCAACAAATGAAAGCAAACTTCTATCCTGCGCTGATGTGAGGTTGACATAAGAGGAGCTTGAGGAAACTCCTGCAGCAGGTGTGTGGTACAAGCTAATTGCATATGTCAGCTACCGGAGTTTTGTTTTTGAACAAGAGATATGTGAGCAGACAGTGTATTGCACACCTTATATACCCATCAAGCCAGCTCATGACATAGGACTTCCTTCACGCGCTGACGTAGAAAGTAGGAAGTAGTCATAAAAATGTGACTCAACTGTCTATGTTAAATAAGGCATTACCTCAAAAATGACCAACATCACTTTATTTTGTGCATCTCTCCTTATGGAGAGCACCAGTTAAGGTGTGTAGTGTTTTGTAGTGGGAAGCTCACTGCGCCCTCTCTTGGTTTTTAACAAATCCTCAATTTACTTCTGATTCACGGAATCTTTGAATCTTTCCCAGCTCCTTTCCCATTATTCCTTGTGATATGCAGATGCTTAGTAGTGGGCTAAAAGGCAATCAAAACACTACACACCTTAACTGGTGCTCTTCATAAGGAGAGATGTTCCCCTTCTCTCAGCCACTCATTGCCTCCCACCCAGGCAAGCCAGTATCGCTCTACTCTACACTGATGAGGGGCAAAACCCCGAAACGTCGTATGTAGATGAGCGTTATTGGCTTGACTAATATTCCTATTTGCTTCTCAAAGATTCAGTGAATCAGAAGTAAATTGAGGATTTGTTAAAACCAATAGAGAGCGCAGTGAGTTTCCCAGCTCCTTCCCCATAATGCTTTATTTTGTGCAATGATTCTAAAAAAGTTAAGACGATGGATTCTGGATACTGTGTTATAATAACGATAGGGAAAATAAAAATTGATCAACACATCTAAAAGGATTTTAAAGAAACTAGTGTAGGTGCATGCAAAGCAATGCAACATAAAAAAATATCAGTAGATAGTACAAGGTAGAGACTGCTTCGCTCTGCAATAGCGTCGCACGAAACTTCCGGGTCCGGTACGGCGATATAACAAGACTTTATTATAAATAACACATGTTGCAGCAGTACACAAAGGGGCTAAAACATAGTAACCTAGCTTATGCGTTTCGAGCGCAAGGGCAGAGCGAAGCAGTCTCTACCTTGTTGTATTTTGGATTATTGCCGAGGAGCCGCGGCTAATCCGGACACGGGAACCTGAAAGCAAAGCACTTTACATACGAGGACATTGAGCGACACTAGAGGTGAGCTACACTCAGTTATATTTGTCTATATCAGTAGATAGTTGCTGCCTCCATTTTGGTCGTGCACTCCACCTATCCACATAGACTGTTTTTATTAGAGCAGAATGAGAATGGGACTTTCTCTCCCTGAAAACATGGAGGTCTGAACACACACTAAACAAAGTAAAATGTCACAATAGGTTCCTATCTGAACTGAAGTCACCTTGTCATTTGTGGACGAACTCTCACAATTTTGATAACCAATGTGAACTAAGAACTTTAAATATTCATGTATTTAAAAAGTAGCAGAAATGCATTTTGAAATAGCTCCTATGTTCACTCTGTCTCTTAGCATTTGTAGAGGGCTGCACATATGTTGTTGTGTTGATAATATCAATAGGCACACCAACTGCCAATGTGGAAAGTTTGTGCTCATGATAATACCTTCTAAATGGACAATAAATGTAAAAAGTGCAGGATACAACACATGAGTCTCATTGAAGAGTTATATTGATTTTATATTTTCTGTAAACTGCCTGGATAAAGCTGGGGCATTTTTAGTTTAAATTGCTCCAAGCGTCTTCTCTTACTGCATGAAAACTGCTGAGTGCATAAATGTCTGGCTAAAAATATAGGAGTCAGTGGCATAACTTTTATGTGAGAGGGCAGCAGTTCATAGCGTTCACCTGTTCTCTGTGTTACTGCAGCCAAACGCACTTCTAACCTTTCATATGAACACAGCACAGTTAATTAAGAAGGACAAGCATACTGCAAGGTCACTGCTTCCTCCTACAATACATCCAACTGTACAGACAGAATGTAGAGGGAACCTGACCTTCCAAACCAACCATGAAAGCAGCAATACTGAAGCTATGTAGATATACAAAAAGTCACTGCAAAAATATTGTGTTAAAACATACAAAAAAATCAAATATATGTTATGTAAACACACCTCATGGAAAGCAACATAGTGTACAAAAAAACACAAAAAATAAATGATGCACAATTAAACTGCTGTAGCAATCATGGAAACATAGAAAATCAATCTGAATAAATAATAATTGGTAAATGATGGCAAAAAAATCTAAAGCATAAATAAGTGCATAAAAACAAAAGGTGCACAAATAAAATACCTGCAAGGGCCTACAAACATATGTTTAGCTTTTAGATCAATTAGTAAAATTACCACAATAGACTTCACACAGTCTGACGTTTCGCTCTGTTCCAAGACTACAGCCTGATTACAGTGTTGGGGTATATAGACAGTGTTGGGGTATATAGAGCCTGAGAAAACCATTCAAAACTATTGTGGGCACCTGCAAAATAATATTACCGTCAGTAAATGAAACATAAAATAAATAACTGAACAATATAATACTGTTATAGGGCATGGCCCCTATAATCAGGAATAATGTTGGCTCAGCCCTGGATCTTGAATTTGGTAAAAATACTTTATGATTCCTTATGGGCAAATGGGTTTGCGGATAAAACTGCTGCACGACTGTCAAAATTGTGGCGCCGATTAACAGTGTAGTTGAAAACCAATTTGTAGCGTGTGTCCGTGATTTAGGTAAATAAATGGATGTAGAGTTCAGTAGTGATTTACAATTTTATTCGAATTTTATTCGATCGATTTACAAATCAGAAAGATTATGTCCATTATGTCTTATTGTGCATTCAATATGGCAACGTTTCAGGTATACATCCTTACTTAAAGGGGTTTTGCCAGGATCTAATGTTGACGTGGGATCCTCCAAATTGGGTATTTAATCACTTTTCTAAACATATGTCATTAAAAAAGTGACGCCTGTGAGAGCTACAGCCTTCCTTACATGCCCTTAGTTTCCTGACTGTTTACATTAGAGATGACCAGGAGCTGATCTGGCCACGCTTGCGTTGTTTGCACTTCTTATATGATGGCAGGGAACATGAACGAACTTTGAAGGTACTGGGGAGAAAAGATCCTGTGTCTGCTGTATAGAGAATAGGCTGGTTGTAATGTAATTATCTGAGTAAACATGCAGACGCTCCCTGCTCAGCCCTCCTCTACCCCTTGCATCAGTTTGTGAACAAATGAAAGAATGCTGCCTGCTCGGAGCTTATCTTCTCTCCTGAGCAGATAAGAGGGAGAAATAACACCCGTATAGCTTGTGCACAATACAGTTATCCTCTGTGGTTTACCAAACAATGTTTACTTCACTACAGAGACTGAATATCAGGAGTGTTCATGGGAGGTGGAGTGATGACATCACAGAGGAGGTAAACACAGAAACACAACGCCCCTTTTTTCAAGCCTCAAGAGGGGAGTATCAGCCTGGTGGTAAGGAAACCCCTTCTTGGAAAAAACCCCCTTTAAGTCCAATGTTTGGTTTTGAAAAAGAGGAAGAAAAAAAAAACAAACTTGGTTATAAGTCATGCAAACAGCGGTAAAAAAGATAGGGGCCAAATTTTGATTTTCCAAAACAGGGAGTATACAGGAGTACAACATTCACCCCTGTGAACTCCTGTGTCTGGAATCATACTGGCAATACTGTGACCAGGACATATGTAGTCAGGTGTCAGGACACATGTGACCACTCAAGGGTTGACGTGCTGTCTTGTGGTGTATTCGTGTCATTGAGCTTCCTCTAGGGGTACGCAAGTTCAGCCTGATATGGATATCAATTTCGAGACCAAGAATACGGACCAATGGTTCGACTTGAGTTATACAACAGAACAGCTTGGGATCAAAGTTTCTATATTTTAATTGCATTAAAGTGCATAGACCCCAAATAAGTACATGGGGTTCAGCCACACATATACCGTCAGTTGGAAATCAAATGAAAATGGGGACAGCCCAAAAGAAACAGCAAGATGTGTCTAATTACCTTAGGTTAGCTTGGTGTAGGTTTCTACACTCCCCACCCACCAGGGACATTCTGTTTCTGGCTTTTTAACATGGAAGGGCCCTAACTGGCAAAGGGGAAAGGGTGCAGAACCCCGCCAATGGCACCATCAGAACTGGATGGGTTCAAGCTACGCTGGGTCGCTGCTCTGTTCCTTGTACCAGTTTCTCATCTCTCCCTGCCCGTTGGCCCTACAAACGAGGGAGTGACAACTTTGCATGTGGAGCACTTTCATATTAAAAATTGAAAAAATCAGGGGTGCTTTTTTACACCGTTTTCCAAATTCTTTTTTGGGAATTCAGCACAGGGTGTTGCAAAATCTCCTTTGTGCTTTGCCTTTGAAGTAAAAGTCTGCCTTTTGGGCCCGGGGGGCCTGGCCAAGGTGCTAACAAAATAATTGATAACCCTTTGAGGCTGATTCCCTGCTGGGCCAGTTTCCTATCTTGATTGTGAGCCTTGCATCTAAATGACATGTGTTGAGACATGTGTTGAAGTTCTGCGTTCTGCATCTGCTCCTGCACCGTTTTGGGGGAATTTGGGGTTTTAAATTACAAAAAATGGAGGGTGACCCTTTTTTCAAAAATTTTTCACATCAGGTTTCATTTTTTTCCCTTTCCCCCTTTTACCTACATTTGGGGTTAAGAGAGAATGCTTATCCGAAACATTGCTGTATTGATTGTACAATAACCCACAGTGGACATAAAGTTTTTATTGACTTGCTAATCTGGTGTGCCAGCCTTCTCTATACTTTTATTTACCTGAACCCGGTGGCAGTTAAGGTGGACCATCTTTGGTCTTGCATCCAAACACATACTTTAATCTGAAAGTGCTGCCTAAACAACCGGTACCCTACAAAGAATATGTTTCTTAAAAATTTTTTAAAAATTGTGCCTTCGTGGCGCTAAACCCATGCCCTTTTTTTAACTAGCATCAACAAAATTTTGTTGGATTTTAAATACCACTCGTCTGAATTGGACACTGGTTCCTGCATTTGTTCGGCGTTTCAAGCAACACACTAAGCTGTGGTTGAGCTTCACCGTGCCTCCTCCTCAAGACGGGTTAAACATACACCTGGTGAGCTGATTTCTCATGCATGTTTTTAATACACATGTTGTCTTTGCTGTCTACAAAGAATGTGCCTATGGTTTGGTCTGCATACAGCTGCTTAGGCATGAGATCCCAATCTAATAAAAGGGGCTTTCCCATCAAGACGACTACTTTCAATGAGTGGCCACATTGCCACTTGTGGGTCTGGCTCTAGTGATTGCTGGGGAAGTTTTTTGTGGATATTATTATTATTATTTATTTTAGATCACCATTGATTCCAGGGCGCTGTACATTACAGGGGGTTAATAATAACATAATAAAAAGTACAATGAGATAATATGCAATTAACAATGGTACAGAGGGAAAGAGAACCCGCCCCGAAGGTTTACAATTTAAAAGGAAGGGCGAAAAAAAAAGAGACGGGAAGGTGGGGGGGGCAGACATGTTTATGGGGGGGTTTTGTAGGGGCAGCAGGGGTACTATAGGTTAAGGCGCCCCTGAAGAGAGGGGTTTTTGGTTGCTTTTTGAAGGGGGGTAAAAAAAAGTGGAAGAGAGTTTGATGTGTTGGGGCAGGATTTCCAGAATAGGGGGGAAAAGCAGAAGGAAATTTTGGAAGACGGTTTGGAGGACTGAAAAGGGAAAGGGCAGAAAAGAAGGTCCTGTGAGGGGGGTGGAGATTGCTTTTGAGGGGAATATCTGGAGATTTGGGCGAGATTTATGGGGGGGAAAGGGGTTTTTGGAGAGCCTGTGGTCAGGGTTGTAACTTGAAATGAATTCATGGGAAAGGGGTGCCATGGGAAGGGAATTTGGCAGAGGGGGGGGGCAGAGGAGTAGCGGGGAGAAGGGGAAAAGGGAGGGGGGGGAAACGAGTTGAGGGGGGATTAAAGGGGAGCAGAGTGTAGACGGGGGACCGAGAGAAGGATGACAGTAGTCGGGGGGGGGAAATGAAAGGGCATGGACCAGCATTTTTGTAGTACGGGGTTAAAGGAATTTGAGCAGATCCGTGAAATATTTTTCGGGGTGGAGGGCAGGGGGAGGTGAGAGTTTAAGTTTTTAAGGGTTTAAAATATTACAGGGTCTATAGTTTACTACAGTGGAAAGTATTATTGAATGGTTCACATTCGAATATATCAGTGACCTTTTAAAAAAGGTCAGTCTAACATTTTACCAAAAAAAACCCCTTTAATATGCCCTATTAGGGAACATGGATTCAATCAAACTTCCCCTGTCAAAAAAAACCTTCCCCAATACCCAGAATGAGTAGCTGCTGTTCTGCCAAAACTGAGCTATTTTTGTTTTACTGGACCCCTTTTAAATGACTTGGCTATGTTGGGGAAACCCCTATGAAAAATGGTGAATACTGCCACAAGTGCCAACCCCTCTTTTTTGTAGCTTTGGGGGACCCCATTCTTAAGATAGGTCCATATTCCAGAGGCACTTATCAGACATTTATAAATATCCTATCAATATGCTATAAATGTCTCAGATGGGAACTCCCTTTTACCTATGGTGCAGCTATTATGTGGGGAAAATGCCCCTTAAACCAGAAAAAAAGGACATTAAAAAGTTGGTTATGTTAAAAAAGACTAAAAAACCCCTAATAGGCTAAACTGCAGGGATTTTTTGAAATACTTTTTTAAGTTTTGAAAAAAAAAAAAAAAAAGATTCTACTGTTGACAGGTAATAGCGAAAAAAAACTTTTAGGGCATATGGCCAATACAAAAAAAGGGGGCACGTTTGTTTATACCTTACATCTCTTTAAGTGAACATTTCACTGTCCCATAAATATAATATTCATTCAGATTGGTTTCTTTAAAGGGGTTTTCTCACTACACTGATTCATCTTACCTCAGTCCTGTTTTCTTGGTTTCATTTTGAATTCAGTGGCGTGTTTACTGGATTTTACTAGACTGCAGTAGAAGCCAGGTTGTAGCTTAGAACCTTGTTTGAACCTATCAGGAAAAGATCAAACGGTCTGTGCTAAGGACCTGAGGGGCTGAAATACCCCATACAAGGGGGGGTATTGAAAAATTACTAGGATATTTTAAAGGGGAATATATTGCAAAGTGACTTGTTTTTGCAAGATCTTTAAAAAAAAAAAACATTGTATGAGAAAAAACCCTTTTTAAACAAAAAACTTTGCATATGATAGACCATGTTTCCTAAAAAAGTATGGGGCATGGAAAGGCACCAAGAGAGGTGAGATTGTTTGTTCAACAAAGGTCCCCATCGGTGAGGTCACCGGGGCCGTTGGGTGGAGGGGCCCTTTAAAAATTTTTGATCAAAAAATGTGCACTAAAAACCCTCAATTCTGTATCCAATGATTTAAAAATCATTTAAAAAAAAAAAAAAATCCCTATTCATTGTCTAATTGCTTGGCTTTTTGCAAAGTGCTGCTGATCCGTTTTTACATATATGCATATTCAGTCCAACATGTAGGCACAATTGGTAATTATTTTTGTATTTATGGAACCCATAATGAGGAAGAAAAAAATAGAACTTTATGCTTTATTACTCTACTTTTACCATTTTGGATACAGTACAGAGCACATCTTAAAGAGAACATATCTGGACTAAGTCAGACAATTTGACAAATTGAACCAGGGATGTGTTTTCTTCCAAATGATAATTAAGGCCTGATTATTTTCAAATATAACCAACCACTAAATATAGGCTTGTAAAGCAAGGTCTGGCGACATGTTGTGATGTGTCATTAACAACCTCACTTAAATGTCATACAAGATGATAACCATTATTATCTTTGCCCTAAGGCTTTAGAATTTCATTGCAAGACATTGAAGTTGAGAAATTAGGAAATAAGAAGTAAAAGATTATTAAAACCTTATCTGTACGTACAACCTTAGGTATTCTGAAAAATACAGAATTTATTTTTGTGTTACAAGCACAAATAAGTACCTTAAAGTGAACCTACCATTACATTTTTTTATTGATTATACCTGTTAATCATAACCTTTAAAGAGGGGGGGGAAAGCAGCATCGGCCTTCTTTCCCATGCCTACAGGCTTTTGTATTCTCAAATCCCCTTTTTGGGCACCAAAAATTTCCATTTAGTGTAAAACAGTAACCAGTATATAGGGAAAAGGGGAGAGGGGAGACAGAGCAGTAGCTTTTCAATCTTGTAACTAATATTCAGACAAGAGTATTGTCAGATTTCCAGATTTATGGGCTTAATATTTAGCAATTGATGAGACTCATCACAATAAACGGACCAGGTATGGCTTACAGCCCACCTGACAGTGCTAGGGTCTTGGTTTACTCTCTCTAGTGATATAAATATTAATCTCCTACTGATTCCTGTTTTATACTTTAGGGTCGATGTATGAACTTTGGCGTCCTCACCTCAATTGTATAGCTCGCATTAGTAGTGTAAAATGGGGGCCCCGAATTAATTAAACCCGTTCTACTCCATTGAGTTCAAAGACGACAACTGTTATGCTTTGTTTTGGGACCTCCCGTCATAAATTTGGTTTTGAATCACTCCCTCCAAAAGCCCCCCACATCTTGGGGGGCATTACAAAGTGTTTGTGGGCGCCGAAAGGGGGATGCACCCAAAATTTTTGGGGGCACCTGTTATCATCTAATAACAGACTGTGACAGTTTTTGTGCTGATAGTACACCAGCATACTGGCGCAGCCCCATACATACATGTCGCCCTATGTGTTTAAGAAAATACAAGTAATACAAAATAAATAGGAAAAAAACATACCAGGATATGAATGCACACCCAAACAATAAATACAAAAAAACCCCATTTTTTACTGAAGCACCAAAAACATTAAAAAGCAAATGGTAAAATCACAAAAAACCCCATTTAAAGGTTCTACTTTTTGGGGCTTCATTTGTTCCTTGCATTAGATACAGCTTACATGGTTCATTTTATATCGGATTGATCATATGTACTTACACATGGTATTTTTGTTTGGATGTATTAATGTACTTTGGTGTTTCTTCTTTACTGTTACTCTATCACTTATATGTACTTCTTTGGTGATACATTTAGTTGGTTACTTATTGTTATTTGTGTCTTAGTGTTAACTCCATTATTTCTTTTGGATATACAGTATCTCACAAAAATTAGTACACTTCTCACATTTTTGTAATTATAGTAACATATCTTTTCTTGGGACAACACTGAAGATATAACACTTTGACACAATGAGAGTAGTCCGTGTACAGCTTGTATAAAAGTGTAAATTTGGTGTGCCCCCAAAATAACTTAACACATAGCCATTAATGCCTAAACCACTGGCAACAAAAGTGAGTACACTCCTAAGTGAAAATGGATAAATTATGCCCAATACGTTATATTTCAGAGAAAACACAGAGTTGGGCAAGATAACAAAAATATATAAACTTTTTGTTCTTGCTAAAAGGTACAGTGTTCTTGTACCATCAACCGCGGAGCCCCATAATGGCTGCCACAGCTATAATGATGCCAATGTTACCGGAAATTCTCTTCCAGATACAAACTCAATAGGGCTGATTAATTAATGTCAATATGCTAGAATTTTTACTTAAAATGTGCCAAACTGTTTTTTCATACTTTCTTAGATAATTTTTGCACATAAGTAGACACTATTGAGAGTGTTAGAAAAGGGGGCATAGCTCAAAGAAATACTAAAATGTGTCAGATTTATTAATGGCTTAAAGTGTTGGTGTAAACTAACCCAACAAAGAGGTAGCGTGAGGAAAAGAAAATGTGTAACATGAAGGCAACTAAATCAAAACTAAAACTAAACCCAATCCATAACACAGCATGAACCACGGTGATATATGCGTCGCATCTTCTGCTTGACTATAATTGTATGCGGTCTACATTAAAGACACTATCAATAAATATTTCCTATTAAATTTTCAGAATTCACAATAGTGAAAAATAGCCAACATTAAGGCTAATGGTAGAACAAAATTTATCTAAATTGACATGGATTATGGTTGGCTTGAAAACAATTTAGCAGCAGGGTGGTAAAAAATTCTGCTTAAAAGCCATACAATTTAACAATGCATTTGACATATGTAACATTCTATTTAACGACGTATACAATGTATATTATTCATAATATATATTGACATCAATGGGGTCAACGTTGTAACATGTCATTTACTTTTTTTTCTTGTTGTACCTTGAAATACCCATGGAAAGTTTACATGTGAATGGGGTGGCATAAAATCCAATTCTGTACGTGTGAATAACAAAATATTGCAATCCCTAAAGTTGTATAGGCGACAAAACTGTCATCTGGCAGGATTTGTGAATCACCACAGCTGTCACTACTGGGCATGAGAGGATCCTGGTGCTACTGTTGAAGAGATACAAAGTTGCCCTGAGGTCAAAGTCTGGTTTGGTATGACCTCCAACCAGATTGTGTACTCATATCTTATTTAGGAGACAAGAAATACAGATCATTACCTAACCAGTCTGAAAGAAGACGTCTGGACAACTATAACCTCTTGAGACAATGTCAATGTCAAGCAAGATGGTGCCCCTCCTCATATTGCACGTGACGCAACAATATCTGTTTGGGTCATCATGGTCTCCATGAATTGCCAACAAGAAGCTCAGACTTTTTCTGTGGGGGTGGATGAAGAAAGAAGTTTATTGTAAAAAAAAATAATAAATTCTTACTCAAATGGATAATAGCACTTGCCATGTTCTACCCCACATACCACATGAGTTCCTGCTGAAAATAGTCGAGACTGTTACTACAGTAGATGACTGTAAAAGCTGGTGGACAATGCTGGTACCTTTGTTGAATTGTAACGTTGCTGATACATTCTACCTTCCACTAAAACTTGCTCCACTACCACTTTGATCAATAAATCATACATATGGAGTTTCTACTACTTTTACAATGAGTTTGGTACTATCATCCAAATTCAAGAGAGGTTTTGTGGTGATGCCCCTAGTTACCATAATCTAGCAATCTAAAGGCTGGACATATGTACCTTGAGGGGAACTCTGCAAAGCAAATAAACTCAAGCATAGAATTATGTTAATGTTCTTGGCAGCTAAATGAACAATGCAACTTGTTTATTTCATCTTTTGTTTTACGCTGAACTCTGATTGAACCAGACTCCAACTGAAGTTATAAAACTATCTGCACAAATGCATTTGCAGGAAGAGGACATCTCTTATTGGAAAGGAGCCATTTTGGTGCTGGTTTGTGTGTGAGATACAATATTTAGATATGATTATAATCAAGCTGTGATAATGATTACACAAATATTATTAACTGTGCTATAGTAAAAGGCAGAATAACCAGTTAAGTTAAAATCATTCCCCCCCTGTTGTCTACTCATTAGACTTCCTATAATCCTATGAGTACTTGATTACAAATTTACTGGGTTCCTTTTGTAATTTTATCAGTACAAATCATATCTCGGTTAACATAGTGTTTCCGAGTGATGAAAATATGAGCAGAAAAAGCCAATAAAATGCACTGAAATAGACAAAATATTGTTTGCCAAGTAAAATAGCGTGTCGCTCAAAAATATTATGTATATATATATATATTTATATATTACCGACCCCTGTCATTATGTCTGTGCAGGACTCCCTCTATGAAGCAAATCTGGGAACCACTAAGAGCACCGAATAATTGCTGGGTGCTCTGTGAGGGTCCCGAATTAAATCACCCGATTCCTGGGGTGGCTTTCATGACCAAAAGGATTGTCTTCATTAAATGATCCCTTCAAAGAACATATCTACATGTCAATGAGGTATCTAAAATATTCAGAATGGGCAATATTTCTTTATACGGAATTGAAGCTACCAGGTGATTTAGGGTTAATTTCCTAAATAGATAGAATTCCCTTTTCACCTAGTATCCATCTTTTCAGAATTCTGTGTGACACCAAGAACATACCAGAAAACATCTAATAGGGAACGTCAATAGGTGTGGTAATCTTGTGCAAGTTTACTCTCTCTACAGGTGCCTTTGTTTCAAACCGGTTGTTGCATTAGAACAACCCTCTCCATTTGCCGAATTAGGGCACATGGACAATCAAAAAAATGGTTCCTTCATTTGGAACATTGTCTTTAAGCTACAGTGGGAATCTATTGAAAGAGTTGCCCTATTTTAGAGGATTCAGTGCAACCCTGTATTACTGTAAGGTGGCAGTGAAGGCAGTAATTATGTAATGAATGTCACCTTGACTTTCATGTTATGGTTTCCCTCAAGTGGCAATATAGGGGAAAAAAAATAAACTGTAACATAAGTGTCTGCTATTAGTACAGTCTAAATGAATGGATTTAATGGGCACTTACCTGTAGTTATCACACCCCAGTTACTATCCATATCTCACATGTCGGTGCAACAGGCTTAAAGAGGACCTATCACCTCCAGGGAAAACTCATGAAGTAACAGGAGAGTAACATACAAACACTTTCTCAAATATGCTTCACTAGGAAAAACAAAGCATTTCACCTGTAATTCAGTTTTTAAAAAAGCGCTGGCCCTTCAAGACATGTCTTAATTTGGGCCAAGTCAACACATGACAGCTTGATGGATCACTTTGTTGACAGCTGTGCCAAAGTAACTGCTTCTGAGCTGGAAAGGGGGAGCCAGGAAGTCTACATCATGTGCACACTGATAAACTCTGGGCTGCTATTTCTGTGCTAGATGCGTATACGTCATGAATAATTGACATGTCACTTCTCTCCCCGCTCGGCGTATTGTCCGAGCGGGGAGAGGAGACGTAATCCATAGTTCTCTATGAGAGCTATGGATTACCGTAATGACTGGGACGTATCTCGCCCCATATTTCATGCAGTACGGCACGAAATACGGGATGAAATACATCCCAGTTTTAGCCTTGTGAACATTGCCTAAGAGGCCATTTACATGGCACAGTACAAATACCGGTCGGTTTATCCGACCGGTATTTGAACTGTTTTCAGGCCGTGCACAAAGCTGCAGGTGGATGGCGATTAGCGGAGTAAAGCCCTCCCCCTTCTCATAGACATGTTCATATTCCATCCGAAAACCGGTTGGAAGAATGAACAGGAGAGCCTATCAGGAGAGATCGAACAGGTCTGTAGCTATAGCAAGCTGAGGAGCTGATGCAGCCCATACAAGAGGGGATATCTATTAAAAGGTAGGACACTGTTAATGGACAAATATTGCAAAGTGACTTGTTTTTGCAAGATCTTTAACATAAAAAGCAATCCTTGTAGTGAGACAACCCCTTTAAGAGAAAAGTTAGCTCACCTATTTCCAGTGAGAACAGCCAACTGTCTTATCTGTATGGAGGCCTCCTGATTCTTCTTCCACAGATAATGTTGAGCGTAAAAAAAGGATAAGACTTGCTGTATTTCATTGCCTTATCCTTTGTTCTCCCTGGAGATTGATTGGCTTAGTCCCCTCTTAGTTGTTGGCCAACAGCTGTTGAAGGTGTTTTGCCATAAAATAACGAAAGTAATGAACTAAAGGAAAAACATACCTACAAACTAAAGGCAAATTTCTTCTGTTGCAATGAAGCTCAATGGTGTTATATATAAAGTGTGTGTTTTATTTTATTGATCCGTAACAAAGAGTTGGAAATCAAGAAACAAAGGCAGGTGTATAGCTATAGACTAATTTGTGGGGTTTTACTGCTCATGTGTGATTATAAATGCAAACAAAAGTCAGAAAATTATTTAATAGAAATATATTCTATTTTGACATGGAACTTGATGACCAAATGTGCTGTGGAGCTCTGAGGAGCATACCTTCTACTGAATAGTACCTAGGCCAGAGGCACAACATCAGGCACGAAAGTCATCATGGGACTCACTGAGTGATGGAAAACATGCTTTAAATTGTTATAACTCTGAAGCCTAGAGCTAAAATGTTACAACTGTGAATGATCACCTGATACAGCGATTCTTCAGAAATTGCTAAAATTGCACTTGATAAAAGAGAGGTTATTGAGCACCGGAATCCATAGGCTCAGGCTATATTATATAAGGTATAATGTGGTAAGCAAAAGGAAACATGCAGATGTTGTAGTATAGGGCCCACTGAGGTTTGTAATTCCATGCAGTAAAGCTATGGTCACAGTAGTGGGACTCTAGTCCAGGGGCATGTTCCTAAAGGGGGGGCTGCACATATAAGGTGGACCTCTGACCCCCGGGTCACCAGGTATATGAAGAAAAATAAGAACAGTCCTTTTTACTGGGCAATGATCACAGACGACGCATGGAATCCAGTCTCTGGTAATACTTGTAAGTGGAATTCCTTTTTAGCTGGCAGGCAGCAGAAAGCAGGTGTGGGAGCAAAGTTAGACAACAAACAGTTCACTCCCTCTGACTTGAAATGACTTGGATATCTTACAGTCCTAAATGACTTTACTAAGGACATTTTCACGACTTGGCTCATGGTGGGCAGTTTTTATGTGATTAATTGTACTCACAGATGATGAGCCGCAGTGTCCTATGGCAGGATGCCGGTCTAACAGGAACATGAATAAAGAAGATAGCAGTGCTTACCCAATTTGCAATCCCATTCAAAAAGGAGCTAATGAATTTGGTAGCTGCCGGCCACAGCAGACAAGAAAACTTCTTAGGGTATGTTCACACGGCGTAACTGGGGTGCATACAATACGTGCCACAATACGCCGCGTGTTTTGGAAGTCACGCTTCTCAGCGCATACTTCCAAAGCACGGGGGGTCGTGTCAATTTTCTCCCTGGGTGTACAATATGATCGTATTGTACGTGTGGGGAGACGAAGCGTAACCCATAGTTTTCTATGAGAGCTATGTATTACCGTAATAGCGGCACGCATTTCACCACGTATAAAGAGCAATATGCGGCGAAATGCGCGAGCAGTGATGGGCACAAAGACGCCGTGTGAACATACCCTTTTTGGCTGCATAGAGCACACCTGTGAATAAGGGCTCTGCGGAGCCAGAAACGCGTAAGCGGGACAAAGCTACTATTATTATGTCTGTTATGTTATACAAGTAAATAAAGTATTGGACTTTTTAGCACACTGGATTCAGAGTCTCCCTGACTGAGGACTGAGAAGTTTTCTTGTATAACGGGAATATTACTTAGCCATGAAGCTCTGGTCATAGCCGGAGGTCTGAGTTGGAAACAAGAAGAGCAAAGGGGTCCTTGAGCGAGCTTCTAAATTCACTCCTTCTATGGAGACAGTGAGGGTCGGTCATACTTCTGGATATCTCATATCTCCTCGTAAGGACTGGAATTAATGACAAGAGAGTGTTGATATCTGCAGGGGTCTGTGTGGTCCTCCTGCGCTCCCTAAATAGTTGTCCACGATAGGCATATGGGTAGCCAGGGCCCAGCTACCCAGGGCCAGGCTCTCCACTCACAGTGTATGTGCTGCTGACGGCACAGCAAGCACACTCAGTCAGACTAGACTTGTCTGCACACTGGGCTCTCACTAACTAACTAAATGAATGAGAGAAGGGGAACATCTCTCCTTATGGAGAGCACCAGTTAAGGTGTGTAGTGTTTTGATTGCCTTTTAGCCCACTACTAAGCATCTGCATATCACAAGGCATTATGGGAAAGGAGCTGGGAAGCTCACTGCGCCCTCTGTTAGTTGTAAAAAATCCTCAATTTACTTCTCATTCACTGAATCTTTGAGAAGCTTGACTAATATTCCTTTTTGCTTCTCAAAGATTCAGTGAATCAGAAGTAAATTGAGGATTTGTTACAACCAACAGAGGGCGCAGTGAGCTTCCCAGCTCCTTTCCCATAATGCCTTGTGATAACTAAATGAATGCCAGTCTTCTATAAGAGAGAGGTTGGGCAAGGGAAGCTCTAACTACACGATTCAGCACTTTCCATAAATTTCTGCTACTAGGGCTAGTTACAGCCAATATGGAATAAGCTTACAAGTACTTACATGCTTGTTACTAAGTAATAGCAATATGCAATGTGAGCACATAATAGGACTTACTGTACAAAATTATAACAAACAAAAGGGGGGACTATTAGAATAAAGGATGGTGTGATCATTTTAAATTCAAAGCACTTTTGCCATAGGCAAACAAGCTCCATTCCCTTTCCATCAATCTTTACAAGGGGTAATACAGAACTTTTATTGAACATATTAGATTTGTATAGATATATTTCCCTTATTCCTGGAATACTTGCACTGAGTTACCACATATAACATTCATAGTGTATTTTACAATAAAAATTTCCAGTAGGTATGTTATACGTTTTTGTTGGATCGCAACAGCACATGTTATATTTATACTAGGATATGGTAGTGGTCATTTCTCTGTTGTGCGTGGAACCTAATTATAACATATCTCCTCTACTCTGGAGAGTTAACTGTCCCAGGTAGATACTTACAGAAAGAAAGTTTTTGATCCTTACATAGTTGAAGTTATATAGTATATTAAAACTGGTTCAATTGAAAGACAATAGAGATGAGTAAGTCTGAGAAAACCTCATTTGGGACAGCGCTGTATTTTCAGCTGAAATAGATTTATAAAAAGCTTTTGCCATCAGAAACATTAATGGCATATCAATAGGGTTTGTCATCCATGTCAGACAGACGTGTGTCCTGGTACTTGTGCCTATACATTCCCAAAATGTCCTGTTCTGAATGGAGAAGTCACTGCATTTGAATAGTCATTCTCCATTTATTTTTATGTGAATTTGAAGTAGAGATGAGCAGCTACAATCGGCTGTACTCAGAACTCCCATTGAAATTAATGAAGAGTAACCACACAAGTGCAGTCACTCCTTTTTTCAGAGGAGGCAGTTTGGAGGTCCATACTGGAGATAGGTTCATGTCTTACACCTATCTGATGTGGATGGTATATCCTTTCGATATACCGTCAATGCTTGCGATGGCAAAACCCCTTTAGGTAGAACAAAAAAAAAGTATCAGATACAGTTGAAACCAGAAGTTTACATACACTATATAAAAAGGCACATATACATGTTTTTCTCACTTTCTGACATGAAATGAGAATAAACCTTACCCGGTTTAGGTCAATTAGGAACCAAAATAATTTATTTTTTGCCAAATGCCAGAATGAGAGTGACAATTTTTGAAGACATTTTTATTACTTTCTGCAAAGTCAAAAGTTTACATACACTAGTATTACTCTGCCTTTAAACAATTCGGGATAGCCCATATGATGATGTCATGTCTTTGGAAGCTTCTGATAGGTTTATTGGTATCTGAGTTAGAGACACACCTGTGGGTGTATTTTAAGGCACACTGGAAACACACTGCTTCTGTGGGTAACATCATGGGAAAGTCTAAAGAAATCAGTCAAGATATCAGAAAGAGAATTGTGGACCTTCACAAATCTGGATCATCCTTGAGTGCAATTTCCAGATACATTAAGTTGCCTCATTCGTCTGTACAAACAATTATATGCAAGTACAAACAAGATGGGAATGTCCAGCCATCTTACGGCTCAGGAACGAGACAGGTTCTGTGTCTCAGAGATGAATGTGCTTTGGTCCGACATGTACATATCAACCCAAGAAAGAAAGCAAAAGACCTTGTGAAGATGCTGGTGGAAGCTGGTAAGATTGTGTCATTATTCACAGTGTAACGAGTACTGTATCAACATGTACTGAAAGGCCTCTCTGCCAGGAAGAAACAATTACTCCAAAAGAAACATATAAAAGCCAGATTAATGTTTGCAAATGCACAAAGGGACATATAATTACATTTTGGAGATGTGTCCTGTGGTCTGACGAAACTAAAATTGAACTGTTTGGTAATAATGACCATAGTTAAGTTTGGAGGAAAAAGAGAGAAGCTTGGAAGCCTGACAACACCATTCCAACTGTGAAATACAGGCATGGCAGCATCATGTTGTGGGGTTGTTTTAATACAGGAGGGACTAGTGCACTTCACAAAATAGATGGCATCATGAGGAAAGAGGATTATGTGGCAATACTGAAGCAACATCTCAAGACATCAACTAGGAAGTTAAAGCTTGGAAAGAAATGGGTCTTCCAAATGGACAATGACCTGAAACATACTGCCAAACTTGTTACAAAGTGGCATAAGGATAACCAAGTCAATGTTTTGCAGTGGCCATCACAAAGCCCTGATCTCAATCCTATTGAAAATGTATGGGCAAAGCTGAAAAGGCAGCTGTGAGAAAAGTCACCTACAAACATGGCTCAGTTGCACCAGTTCTGTCAGGAGGAATGGGCCAAAATTCCTACCAACTATTGTGAGAAGCTTGAGGAAGGATATCCAAAATGTTTGATCCAAGTCATACAGTTTAAGGGCAATTCTACTAAATACTAATGAAATGTATGTAAACTTTTGACTTTGCAGAAAGTAATAAAAATGCCTTAAAAATTTTCTCTCCCATTAATCTGACATTGTCAAATATAAATAATTGTGGTTCCTAATTGACCTAAAATGGGGAAGGTTTATTCTAATTTCATGTCAGATAGTGAGAAAAACATGCATTTGTGTCTTTTTATATGTGTATGTAAACTTCTGGTTTCAACTGTATTTACTCATATCTAATTTGCATTGTTGCCAATGGCATTCTCTAATTACAGATGAGATCTTATTGGCTGAGATGATTTATATCGCTTTTATTTACAGTATTATATTATATATGACCATAAAGTTAATATCCACAGTGGAATACCATATTTTAACTCTTTTGCACTCTGTGCCATATTGCATTGTACCAAGAACTATACAGTTTCTGTAAATGCACCTCATAGTATGATGCAGTGATGGCGCAGGAGTTCCCATGTTATAATTTGTAGGTACCCCACGGTGGGGGGGTCTGTCCCTAGGGTATCCCATTGCTACTCCCATGGTTCAATTGTGGAGCCCAGATGGGTAGTCATAAGGCAAAATCAGAATAGAAAGGCCTTTGGTAAGAATGTTCATTTACCTTTGCCTAAATCTTTAAAGCTAATCAATGAGATGGTAATACCCGTTACATATTAACACAATTTGCAGTAAGCCTTTAAGCGCCTTTTAGGGAAAGCTGCAGGTTGCTACGTTTTATCTTTTAAAAGTCTGTGCAGGGGATTTGCAGCTCAGGATCAGAAACCGGACTCCCAACCGATAAAAAATATATTATGAAATTAATCAGCACAGAATTTTAAACCAAAACTACATAAGAATAAAAGATGGAAAATCATTTTAAGCTGTAGTCCTGGTGATCGAATTAGTAAAGTTGAACCAGAAGGTTCTATTTTTTTTCAGATCTGCAGGTTCTTCAGCAGTGTTTTTGTGCGTGATTAAGATATTATGAATTAGTTTCTGTTATTCTCTTCCACAAATGCTTTTCCAATGAATTCGGTCTCATCTTAATATGTACAATATATCTGGTTGTTAAATAGGTCAGGAATCCACTTTTACATAGGCTCACAGTATTTTTCTTCATGCATCATTCTTTATCCTTCAAGCTTAGCTTCATTAACATCAAAGTTCTAGATCTGAGTAGTCTGAGTAGTATACCTGCCCTGCTTTACTAATGTCCAGCATAGGCACTGTTCATACTACATTAGTGTGAACAGTGCCCCTTTACCTTATGCACTAGATATGCATATATAATAGAGGTATCTGTAGCTCCTTATTACCTCATTGAAGCCAAAAAAGCATCATTTTGGCGTTTCCAACTAGGTTGTATTGATCAAGGTTTATGCTTTTTCCTGTTTAGATTACCAAAGTTTTTTCACATCATTCCAGACAGCTCCATGCATAAAAAATATACAGCAAGATATCCAGCTCACCGCTCTTTTGCTTAGGGCTGCACGGCTGCACTCTGGAATGTCAGTCCATAGGATAGCGCTTGAAAAGAAATTGCCAGCAACTCCAAAAGATGCAATTAAAAGCTGTAGGCATTTATTGAAATGCAAGACATGATTTGGCAGATTTGTGGGTGCAGACAGGTGCACGCTTCAACACAGGTGAGTTCTCATAGCTTTGTTATAAGTTCTATTTATAGGTGTGTTTGTTTGGTGTATATTTATGCTATGACTAAGAGTCCTATTGGACTCAAAACGCGTCAGCCCAGCTTTGTGCCACCATTTTTTTGGGTCATTTGTCTCCATGTCGTGCATTTCAATAAATGGCTACAGCTTTTAATTGCATCTTTTGGAGTTGCTGGCAATTTATTTTCAAGCGCTATAAAAAATATACACACTGAACGTAAATGTCGGGAATCCCCTCAACGTATACCTAAGAAGGGGAGTGCAAGAAGAGAGCCTTACACAACTGTCATGAGATATAGAAAATTCCTCACCTGGCACTCAACTAGGGTTCCTTTTCCCTATTCATATACTAAATCATGGCTATCATTAGCAATCTAATAGACAGTACATAGTTGCTTGTAAATGCCAATGCCAATCGATCCCCTGACAAAACACAACTTTCTGTGTTATCTGATCTTAGATCACAACAAAAGCCACTGAAAGCACTGGGAAAATTGAGATAATATTCTGTTGTCCTGATATTATGGTGCGTTTTCTGTCAAGTTTAGCTTTATTACATCTATAACTGCCCACATGGTATGTTCGTCCCTGTAATCCTAGGACAGTTGTCACACAAAGGTATGTGTATAATAACTGTTGATCCAGTTAGGTGATATATTTGTATCTTGTTTTGAAGGTATGTTCTACAAGCCATGCAATTAGAATATTTTTTGTGTATATTAACTGAGGCCATCTCACTAATTAGGTGGAAATCTAGAGAAAACCAATTTTGGATGAAAGGCTGTGCTTTAGAATTATTAGGGAAGCATTTTAAATCATTCCTGACTGTGCCTAATTTTCAGCTAGAAGCAATAAAAATCAGAAGATTATTACGCTTATAGAAACTGTAGCCTAATGTGGCTAAAGCTTGAAATAAATCTTTTGCATTTCGGGTTCTCAAAAATGTCTCCAGGTAAGAAAAATAAAATTATTAGTACAAGACTGCAAAATTCAAAACTTTAGAATTTTGGAAAATTGCTGCAATTTGCTCTCAAGAACAAGGATGAATGATACACGCTTACAGCAAACAAAATAATCTGAAAGTGGCAATGCTCTGCACTTATTATCTGCTGCCTCTGAAGTGAAATGAAGGATCCATGCAAATGTTCTTTTAGTGTCAATTACAGGAATAGTTAGAGAATCTGTCCCCATTCTAGTTGGCTCGGCTTCTATCTTCACTATGATTGCTCTTTCGCATATCAACAAATGTATTTACGCTGTACCAAAATCAATCTACATGCGTATCACTGTTCAGCTTCACATTCGGGTGAAAGTCAAATCTGACTCAGATTTAAGTGCTTTGGTGCAGTTCAGACCAAATGTTTGGTAGCAATCTGTCACAATCCGCATGGCATTGTGCTGCAACATGTCATTTGACCCTGGCAGCTGCTGTGTTATGGATAGTCAAGTGTTTTCTATGTCTTCCAGCAGGGTAATAGTTAAGCACTTGACTTCAACAAGCACAGCTGCTTGTCATCACACTCACTGGGGGAACTATTTAGCCCTGCCTGTCATTCTCCTCAGTGCCTGAGTTTTTGCAATGCAATGCAGGCTTACTTCCTGCATTGTTTCTCTGGCTCCTGACTTCCTGTGTTTGTTCCTGTCTGGAGCTGACCTCTGTCTGTTGGCTGCTTTTTTTTACTTGCCATCCGTTCCTTTCTCCTGCCTGTTGTTCACTCATTTGTTTTGTTCCTCACATCCTTCACATCCCCAAGGATCCACTCCCCCATTTTTATGTTTATTTTCAGGTTGTCTGCATTCTGTATACATTTGCATGTTTCTGTAATAAAGTCCACAGAAGAAAACATTACATAAACTCAGGCCCACTATGGATCTGTGGGATGTAAGGTCTGTCTGGGTTTTGGCTGCTGATTAGTATTACCTGGCCGAATGTTTTAGGGAAACCGCTGAGGCTTTCAGGATGGCTGCAAAAAATTTTTATTTTCTGATGATCCGGGGCTTGTGTGCTGATGAATTTGACTGTAAAGAAATATTTTTGGAATTTAGATGAATCACCACAACTTGCTAGTTGGAATACTGATATTATTAAAGAGTTCTCTTGTTTCGATTTTCTGAATAAATGGCATTACTATCTTTACAAAAACTAGAATCCTCAGATTTGTCTGATCCTTCTAGTGGTGTTTTTCCTGGCACTTTCAAAATTTCTAATCCTAGTTTTTCTCACTCCATGGAATGATTTAAATTACTTGTTAAAAGATATCTCAAAACTTTACACAATTCTTTATTGACCAGTAGGAGTGTATCCAATCTGTCCCATTCTCAATGTAAAGCACTGGATGAGTTATCAAATATGGATGATGTCATTAAAATGGCTGACAAAGGTTGTCATGAGTGGATCTGATTATTGCATGCAGATGTCATCTCTCTTGGCCCACAGTTTTACCTATTGAAAATTGGAGAGTAATCCTACAGAACAATTTAGGATTGAGCTGTTGGCACTGTTAGATGAAGGCCTCTCTCTTCATGTTTCATCTGAAAGCAACCTGTATTATGTTGGATGTACTACTCGCAGGTTTAAGGACATAATTTTGGAACATTTAAACAATATTCAAAAAACCCAGGAACGGTTGGACTTCGCAATATTTCAATTCGAAGTCTTTGCTGGGAATTGGTGTGTGGGCAGTGCACTCAAAATTGTCGTCGTGTTTTCATGATTGCGCCCGCACCAACTTGCACATTCTCTTTGAATTCTCCCCCTTTTTTCGTATTGATGGGTGTTTGCGTATTGAATGGGCGAGTGTTCGGTCAGGTGCCCACGTTGACTGGACACTTCCGCTGCTGTCACCTCCTGCACGTGTGGCAGGACTTCACCACAGAGTTGCCCACTTGGTGTTCATTGGTTTGTGGCCTCATTCCCCTTCTCTCTAATACCAGATGAGATGTGTTTGTTACAATGTGTATGTATATTATAGTATATATATATATATTAATATATATATATATATTATATATATATTATATAATATATATATATATTATATTTAGCAGGCTATTGTTTGTAACAACATGCTATGAATAAGCGCCAGTAGTGGCTCGAAACGCATCAGTGTTCTTCTGCCTGTGCTTTGCAGTCATACTAGTGTATACGTATTTATGGCAACAATACAGGATTCATCTTTTATGGACATTTGAATGCTGCTGGCTTTCCTGCTTTACATTATTGTATTACACCTCCAGAGTGTAGCCAGCTTTGGATTATTCAGATGGCGAGCTGGCTTCTTCCTTTTTTTCTTAGATCTGCTGATGACCAAGGGGCTGCTGTCTTACCTGCTGATGATCCGGGGCCCGCTGCCACATCTCCTGATGATCCTGGGCCCGCTGCCAGGTCTGCAGATGATCCGGGGCCCTCTGCCACATCTGCTGATGATCCAGGGCCCGCTGTCACATCTGCTGATGATCCTGTGCCCGCTACAACGTCTGCTGATGATCCGGGGCCCGCTGACACATCTCCTGATGATACTGGGCCCGCTGCCAGGTCTGCAGATGATCCGGGGCCCGCTGCCACATCTGCTGATGATCCAGGGCCCGCTGTCACATCTGCTGATGATCCTGTGCCCGCTACCACGTCTGCTGATGATCCGGGGCCCTCTGCCAGGTCTGCTGATGATCCAGGGCCCACTGCCACATCTGCTGATGATCCTGGGCCCGCTACCATGTGTGCTGATGATCCGGGGTCCGCTACCAGGTCTGCTGATGATCCTGGGCCCGCTACCAGGTCTGCTGATGATCCAGGGTCCGCTACCAGGTCTGCTGATGATCCAGGGCCCGCTACCAGGTCTGCTGATGATCCAGGGCCCGCTTCCATGTCTGCTGACGATCAAGGGCCTGCTGCAATATCTGCTGATCCGGGCTCCAGTGCCACGTCTGTTAATCCGGGCTCTAGTGCCAAATCTCCTGGTCTTAAATCCGTGGTGCATGTTAAGGGAGGCCCCTCATAAAAGGGTGGGTACTGTCACGATCCACATGGCATTCATTGTGCTGCAACCACTCCTTTTTACGTTTATTCTTGGACAGTCTGCATGTCTGTATACATCTGCATATTTATGCCATAAAGTCCACTGAAGAAAACATTACACGATCTTTAAATGATAGACTGCAACAGAAACCCTTACCCTATGTTGGGACTGCGGTTTTTTAAGAGACTAATTTACTGGTCCAGTGACCTAATATTCCCATTGCGTTCTAACTTCCAGTTTGACATCCTGTCCACTGACAATTCCTGTTACTTGACCATGGTAACCAGTAGTGATGTTAGATGTTGCATCTTATGTCAATTTTAGTTGCCATAACATTGGACCTATGTTAAAGAAACAGGAAGTGATGTCAGACTCAAAGTAAAAGGTTACTTTCAGTAACCATACATGGAACGTATGTTGAATTAACAGAAAGTGATGTTGGTCAGTCGGGCAGGAAGTTAGGCTGGACTAGTTTGTAACACCTGAAGCCCTTTAAGCAGTGCTAACCCCAACCTAGGGTTAGAGTTATGATTGTGGTAAGGGGTAGGGTTAGAGAAAAAATGTGACTTCAGGGTTAGAGGAAAAATGTGACTTTCACAGTTCAGACAAACATATGTCAGGCCAAAAAGAGAACTATTCAAGTAATATAATGTGGTACTGTAAAAGCTTATGGTTTAGTCCACTCTTCCATTTATTATCTGCTAAGAATGATGCTGCTCCATGAGCTGTTCACCACCCCATTAGGGCAAGCACCCTAGTACCAGCTTCATCCTCTTCTGCTCATCTTGTGTACATGTTCTGGTCCTTTCCTATTTTAGTGACCACTTCACACTGCTACTTTCTTCCTTCACCTTTAGTAAGCTTGCTTACTGAGACCTCTTTTAAAGGGATCATTCAAATTCCTCGGTTGCTTGAGCTATAGGTTCCAACATTCCTCCCAAGTATCCTACATTTAAAGGGACAGTCATTATTTTTAATCCAAATCCCTCTGTCCCACTTTTCTCCTTCCTCTTTTTCACATGATAAACTTGCATCAATGAGCTTTTTATATTGTCCCAAAAAATCATATCCCTGGTTCCTAACTGCATATTAGGCTACAATTTATATATTATTTAATAATTTTTTTCAATTTGTCTTTAATTATATGATTTTTTTTTTTGCAAATTTGTAAAGGAAACCCCGAAATGTGTATAGATATGCATAAAAAAAATAAAATAAAAATATTCCTCTCAATGAACCATAAGTGTCCCTCCTTCACTATACAAACAGTTGGTTCCTATATTAAAATAAACAACAACAACAACTTCATTTCTTTTTTCTGACTTATCTTGTTAATCTCCTTTTCTGCTCTGGCTCATTGGCTGCTTGGGCCAATTGTGTGTTGAGCCCCAACCTATGTTTTTAGGACCAATACAAGTCCCTGCACTGCTCAGTCTGTCATCCTTCAATTTCTCCAAACTCACCTTTCAATGTGGTTATGCAGTTAAACCAACTTGTCCATATGGTCGGTAAGTGAAAAATGGACAGAGCTCATTAAAACATTCTATGGCTAATCAATACATATTACAGCATTGAGGAATTGCTTTGTTTGCAATCCTTTAAGTAAAATAATGGTTTCAGTATAGTGATTTGCATATGATCATGTATATTACTTAATTGACTCCATACTTTACATAATACCACAATTACTAATCAATATATCTTGACTATCCACAGAATATGTATTTTACATAAGACCCTATCCTTTTATAAAATGCAGCATACACAGCCATTCCTCAATGCATACCTATAAAATTGTGTCCTACTTCATGTGGCTACATCAGTCTCCGATGCCCCTTGCATGTGTACCATTGCGTGACCAGGTGCTAGAAGAACGAATGGGGAATGTTCTATGCCAGTTTACTGCTCCCATCTCCAGCTATGACACCAGTTTCTTCATTATATTTAGTCAAGACTGCATCCAATACTTTCAATTAATTCTTAACTTTTGAAAATTTCATTTTGCAAAAAAATAAGAAAATCGAAATTAAAATTAAGGATTTCTATAAACATAGGCTCTGCAGATGCCAAGAGTCAGGTAAACCACGTATTTCAAAGAGCATCTCACCTTCTAATAAAACATATGGAAATCTTTGTCTCTTAGCACATATTTTGATCAAAACTGTAAAGGCCCATCTAGAAATCCAATGTGGTTGCCCCAGTTCATATGGGGACCTACAATAAGCAACAATTTCACATTTCTCTATGCCTATCTAGGCCTCCATACTTTTCAGGGCACAAGGATTCCAGCTTTACTCTGATCTGATTAAAATAGGCCACTGTTTAGTCCGCCAGAGGAAACTGGGCATGATCGGTTGTGCTTGAGGGTGGTAAGAGACGTGGTCTGTTGGGGTGTCATATCTGGGCATGGTTAGAAGTGTGGTTAGAAGTGTGGCCTGGAGTGATGTCATGAGCTTTGGCAGGGCCCATGAGCTGTTATGTTGACCATATTACCCAGCCCTAACATGAACCATTGATTTTTTCAATTTGATTCTAACTCTACTCTATACTTTCTACTACAACAAGACTAAACCAACTCATTCAGATGCTAACATTGAATTGCGGATGAATATACATAGCACTATGGATGACATCTATGAGTTTGCGTGCGCCGTTTTTGTAACTTGGTGCCGACACACCAGTTTTTAATAGATATAGAGGAGTGTATAATACAACGGTATGAATGAAAGTGTTATGCGCCAAACTTTGTGTGGCAGTTTCACACCAGTGGTAGTATTGGAAGCTAATTTAGGATGTAAGACGAAGGTTAAGGATTATATGAATGAAGTGTCATGTGATGACCTACTACTACTTAAGCAGTTTGAGGATTATACAGCGCATGCTTGAAAAAAGAGTAATTTCATTACGAAAAGTCGCATGTTCAAGTGCGCATCAGCTCTGTTGAGGGTCCTGCCAGTCGTACCTGAGGACTTGTTCATGAGTGGCTATCAAATGGAAGGATTGCACCTTCAGGTTTTTAAATTTTGCTGTATTGTGAAGTTTTGATGGTATAAATTTTGAAAATCATATAAAGTTTTTAAAAAAATATCTTTTGCCTCGATGATGCATGTTGTTGAAGATGGTTTGAAAAAGGGTATATGAAGAGGAACCCTGAACCAAGGCATGTATATAAAATATTTCATTGTATCAAAGGCAGTTGGAACTATATGTTGAAATAGTTTCACACCAAACTTTGGCGCATTAAAACGTGTTGTCAGGTGCACATACATTGACAGAACTGGCAATATACGACAAAAAAATGGCGAAGGCGAATTCATAGATGTCACCCTATAGATTTATACATTATATACACATTTTCCTTGAGGTTCACAAATTTCACACTTGGTGTCCCTATTGAGTTTAACAATGACAGATATTTAAAAGGAAATCTATTTTCTAATAAACGGAAAAGCTTAACATGTAAAAACCTCCAAGTATTTTAGAAAATGATAAGGGATTTTATTTCTTATCCAAGCAAAATGCAGTGTGGTAAATCTCAGATTATGGTATCATACACGGGCAGAACATTGAATAATCCTACATGTCAATAAGCAGAACATCTTCAGCTTGGTTAAAAAAAAAAAAAGATTAATTTCCAAGAAAAGTGCCTTGTGTGGAAGATTTTTGCATAACTGTATATACAATAATCTTGCCAGCATATTGTACACCAAGGGCGACATGTCAGGAAAGAGTCGCCACCACGCCAATTTTAAAGCACATTAAATAAGTGTATAATGTGCCTGAATGAATGAACCTGTCAAAAATCTGGCGTGTGGTAGATCTTACATAGTATGATTGATGCGCCTAATCTTGAATCATAGCATAATTTAGGCTCATAGCGTATCATTGCTAGTATATTTGATGCACCTACTTTGGTTGCATCCAAATGTGTCGTGCCCGGCGTATAATGCACCTAGTTTTGGTGTACTACAGTTCATTCATATAGAGAATAGGGCGTCAACAGTTTTTTTGGTGCAAAATACACCAAAAAATGGTGCAGCCCTAATGGGACATGTTGCCCTAACTGTTTAAAGGGGATGTCCACCACCCTATTTTTAAACTAAATTATGCACCTTCCTATCCTCTCCACCAGTCTTCTGTTATTTCCTGGCTTTGGCCAAGCGGAACGTCACCACTGCAGTTTGTGATTTGCTGCAGGGTCACCTGATGCTATCTATCATCACCGTTCGGAGTCTTGACTTCTGAACTATGATGTCGGGTAGTGGTCATGTGACCATTGCAGCCAATCACAGGCTACAGCAGTGACTTCCTATTTGGCCAAAGCCAGAAGACATCTGAAGACCGTTGGAAAGAACTAGCTGGAACATGCGGAGTATCAGAGGTGTGCTTCTTTTCCTTCTTCCAGCCTCAGCTTCTTAATTTAGTTTAAAAAAGGGAGGTGGGCAACCCCTTTAAATACCTAAATTACTAGACTATTTTACAATAAAATTAAAGTGGTATTGCAATCTTAAGAAAAAATGCCATATTGCATAAACTGCCCCAATTCTGAGACTAAAGGTGCAAAAGCCCCCTTGGAAGTCTCATTGCAGAGTCCGATGTCATTTACTCTCTTTACATAATTGGTGATCGCAAGTATTTACTAAATAGGCAGAAATAGACGCAGGTTTTCGTTAAAATGCTTTCAGTAAATATTCAATCTTCTCTCAGTTATATCTATCTTTGGGAAGGCTGATGGATAGCTTCTATCTCTGACTAGTCAACAAGTGCACCAAAGTGTACTTGCCATATTTCTACATAGCTATAAATTATGATGTTGTGCTTTAGACTAAAATTATTGCCTAGAAGCCATTGGCTATTAAACTCAAACATTTAAGCACAAAATAAAGGTTGTTTGTCACCAAATTGAAACATTTTGGGCCTCTTATTTAACAATAAGACTGTGTTTGTTTTCCATAGAAACAAATCAGAGTTCAGCTTTCATTTTTTCCAGAGCACTTAAAGGGGTTTTGCCACAGTCTAATTTCATACCTCCTGTATCCTGCTCTTCAACTCGGTGCGCTCAGAAGGGGGCATGTGTGATTTGTTTGAATTGCATATCATATGACCCAGCAGGATGACATCACCAGGCCTTTCCTCTCTGTAGTCAAAGAAAGGTCTGTTTATGTAAAACATTGTGAGTAGTTGAGAGGTAACGTTTTTGACTCCAGGCACAAGGGTCATAGGTTCAAATCCCTGCAGGAACCAAACCTGTGTATTTTTTTCTCTTTATCAATGTACTAACCTGATTGAGATTTCTTTTTTATATATTCGCACTGTTTGACTAATTACTAAGGAGCACAGAGGACGGGAGTAGAGTGACAGCATCTGGGGTTTGAACACTCAGTAGCTGCGGGAGAGGTGATGTCGGAACATGTCTGACCAGGACTGAGGAGCTCTCAGCACTGGTCGTATCCCCTGGAGATGAGCTGTAAACAATGGATCACTAAAAGAGCAGCTAAAACAAAAATGAAGCAAAATTTTTAATAATAATGAATGGTGAAAATGTTTGTTTTTTCATTTGCAGGCTTCCCACGTCAATTTTACTTCGTGGCAAAACCCCTTTAAATTAAAAGCTGAGATCTGATTGGTTCCTATGGTCAACTGTCATGATGCACGCCGCGGTCGCTGTGCCCGTGCCTATGCTACGGCTCCTGCACGATACCCTACCTGTCCTGAATCCTGTCTCCACTCTGGCGACATCTGATGGCAGCACCTACTCACTGGTTCTTCCTTAGAGCTTGACCCCTGTCTGCTGTGCTCCTGCTGATTAACCCTCATGTTACCAGTGTTCCAGAGTACCTGCGTAACTCTGCTCTATCCAGCGTTCCTGTTTCTTTGCTGTTTCTGATGTGGTGTTCATCCTTTACTACCTGTTGCTATCTGTTGCGGTACCAACTCTGCTACCTACCTGGGTCTCTGCTACTAGTCTACGGCTGTTACCGCTACCATTTTCCACTGTCCTTGTCCCGCACGTCAGCTACCACCACGAGTATCACCGTCTATGCTCATGGTGGCCCAGAGTATCCGCATACCCGGCGTTTCTAACCACCTTGGTTAGTAAGGGTACGTTCCCATGGCAAGTGCCAAATACCGGTGGTGTGGGGTGAGGGGGGGGAGGAGACGGTATTTCTCCTCGATGAAGTGTTTTTGGTTCAAAGTAGGCCAGAAAACTGGTGCAGTCCCGTTCATACAAGTCACCTTTGGTGCTGGGTTCCCAGATAGATTACAGCTGACTACTAGTATTCCCAAGGGGAAAGATCTCTCCTTGAGGAGAGGTACCAATAAATTGGTCAGTGTGAGGGTTTACTTGCCATTCAGACCTCACTGGCTGTTTTGCATAAAGCAAAGGCTTATGGGAAAAGAGCTGAGGAGCTCCACAGCGCACTCTATTGGATGTAGTTATCCTCAGTTCACATGTAACTCGCAGGAGCCTAGCAACGTGAAAGGGATTTGAGCCATACCAGTTAAGTTCAACTACAGACAGCTGTTTCGGGGTATTTGCCCCTCATCAGTGCGGTGTAGAACTTACTGGCTGGGTGAGAGGCAAGAGTGGCTTCGAAAGGGGAAGGATCTCTCCTTGAGGAGAGTCTATCATCCAGGTACTCTTGTAACAAAAAGATATTTCCAAAGTGGATAACCCTTTTAACAATGAACAGAGGAGGACAGCTCAAAGGCTTTAAATTAAAGATGACTTTTAAGAAATGTCTTTCATAGAACTGACACATTTCGTACAAATATTGGCTAAGTCTTGAAAAGAGCAGTAAATGCAATCAAGAAAAGGGCTTCACTTTAGTTAATTTTTTTTGCACTTTATCGTACTGCAGTTCTAAAAATTTATACATTACAGACTGACATTTTTAAATGGCATTTTCTAAAAGCTATAACCATTGAAAAGCTCGTGAAAAATCCCAAATAATGCTTTATGAAGTCGTAAGACGTTCTCCTGCGTGAAAACATTGCTGGCCTTTTCTTTAACAAACAAATTCACATTTTACGTTTAACTGCTGTGACCTTTAGCAGGAACACCCTAAAATCTGTCACTCTCGTTCTATTATAGAGGAGAAGGTGAAAGGAAATGTCCAGCTTGGAGTGATAGGTGGCGGGCTTAGGGCTGAACAGAGCAGATTAGTATTTGAAGTTTGGCATGTGCACTGCATTGGCTTCTGCGGGCAGTCATGGCACATGAACATTTTCTATGCTTAATTACACAGGATAATAAAATGTCCCATAGACTGATATGACTTAAAAACAAAAGAAACAAGATACATCACAAATAAATCCCAAAAAAAATATATTTATAAATTCAGTGAAAATTAAAAGGAAGGGTAAAAATGCAATACAAATGAAAATGAAATAAAAAAACCTAGTACTAAAAACTATGGATGACAAGTAACAACCGGCCTGCACCACTATTCTAGTGTCCTAACAGACCAAAAACTGCCTCAGCCCTGGTCTCTCAATGTATTAGCAGGTGCACTCTAAAAGTAGGCACATTTTGCAGCCCCCGCAGCACTTTGTGATGCGCCCAAGATGTGGGAGCATTCTGGAGGCATGTTGCTCCACAACAGTATGATTCTACACATTGGAGCATTACTGCTGGAATAGGTAGATCAAGTTAAAAGTGGTTTGCCTGAGTCTGATTTGTCGTAGTGGATCTAGCCAAATCTATGACCCGCAGTAGAATAGGTTCATATATTCTAGCGCATTCTACACTGCTTTAAAGCTATTTAGAAATGGCCTCTTTGCGCCTAGATCATACATATCACCCTATCTATCTACCTAGCTTTTAATCTATCTATCTATCTATCTATCTATCTATCTATCTATCATCTATCTACCTACCTCTCTATCCATCTATCTATAAAGGTCCCTCAACATACAACATATTAATGGTTCTAGGATGACCATTATAGGTTTAAACCATAATTGGTTACGGTATGCCATTCTGGTAAGAAAGCTGGTAATTAGGAAACTGTAGTGGAAAACTGGTAATTGGTTCTGTCACCCCCAAAATGTTACCTAACGTAATGCCGGAAAAAAGAAAACGTGCTGCTATTGCCTTGATGCTCATAGGGCCCCAACTGCTCTCCACTTCCTGGTGGCATCTTAGCCATCAGCCAATCACTGCTGTTCTGGATTATCCATAGAATGAAGGTAATATTTAGCATTTATACTGCACAGTGAACAGTACAAAAATGACAACACACACACACAAAAAAAAGTCACTGGCAAGTTGGATGTCCCATATAATTGCTATAATTAAATACAACTCCTGCAAAAACAGAGCCCTCATACAGCTATGTACTTTAACAGAAATACAAAAAGTTATAACTCTCTGTAAGTTCCCTAGGTACTTAAAGGGGTGTTGCAGGCACTACTGGACTGTTTTATCTTTTGGGGCATAAGTAGAAATGGAAGAGAAACCTCATACTTACCTCCCGGACACTGCCATTCACTCCCGATGCGTTCAACCAGAAATAAGCAGTGACCGTCCATCGTTCATGTGACAGGTGCAGCCAATCACAGGCCACAACGTCACCTGAATGTAAGCTCTGTGGCCTGTAATTGGCTGTGGCTGTCACGTGAATGAAGACCGTTCACAGCTACAGCAGCGGTGAAACAGACTGGCTGCCGGCAGTGAACGGGAGCGTCCAGGAGGTAAGTACGAGGTTTCTCTTCTATTTCTACTCATACCCCGACAGACAAAAGAGCAATGTTGGGGTCCGGAACACCCCTTTAACACTAAAATAAGCTCAGTCTTTGAGGGGTTAAAATATGTATAAATAACATTCACTATGATCCAGTCAGGTTCACTGCTCCATCACAATCACCAAAAACTGTAAAAAAAAAGAAGAATAGGAAACAAAGATGAGCTCGTAAACAAAGCGGCAATTCATTTTTACATCCTGATTATACGGATTCATAGAAACTAGAACTAAAATACCTGTTTTGTGATTTTTTGTTAAACCCATTTTTTACAGCGCAGAACATTAAAGCAGGATGAAATACATTTATACTTAATGGAACATTTTTACTTACGCTGCAATTTCATTTGGCAGCGCACTCTCAAATCTCACAAATAACTGTAGGTTCGTATGGAAATCAGACTTTTACTGTGCATGGTTTAAAATAAATGACTTTTTATGGTACATCTTTCATTACAACTTTAAAATATCCAGTGGTTTCTATTAATTTTTTAAAACGCTTTCTAGTTAGTGGTAACAAAGAAATATTTACTTCTCTTTTTTCGCACCACTGGTGTCTTTTTTTTTTTTTTTAAGCATTGATTTTTATGCATCACTTTAGAAATGCAAACTTTGGTAGTGGTACCTATTGCAACCCTTTTGCGCATCCAAATAAATCCATTGGAATGGTCTTACCTACACATCTAACTTGAAGCTCCTGAGCATGGACATTTCTAGGCTAAATCAGACTAAGGGTGGGAAGAAAAAATTTTTCCATCCCCTCCCGCACTTGCACAGTTAGTAATGTAGATTTAGATGTCAAATACCCGGACTTAGTCAACAGGCAGTTGGCATAATTACAAGTCCATGGTGCCCCACGCCCTCTTTAGGTGACTGGCCCTTGGGTGACTGCCCACCCCTTTCGCCTCCCAAAAGCAGGCCTGCTCTTAAGTCCTTGCCCAAAATTATAGCAGCCCTCTGTGTCATTTGCCATTCATAATCCTGTTGGGCCTGGGTGTGGGATCAGACCTCTTTTGTAGGACCATAGATTCTTGGGCCTACTGTACCTCCAAAAATTATTCTGAAGTCCGAAGCTCTAAAAAGAACATGTACAAGTCTGCTTTTAATTTATCATAACTTTGTTGCTATCATTGACCAAGAAGGTCTAATAGGTTATGTAGAAAACAAATAGGAAACGAGCCTTAATGGCACAAGATGGGCTTAAATGGTGACTTATGGAAAGTGGGAGTCACAACTGTTGATATCTAAGTCTGTTTTTGTTGTATTCTAGAGTGATCACGTACTAGTGCCACCTACACTGAGCTGTAACTGTAAGGGCATGTCCCCACAGCACTGGTTTTCGGGTGGTTTTCCAGCCGGTTTGCGGTTTTTCAGACCGCCTGAAAAACCGGCCGAAAATGAGCACAATGGTGCTCTATGGAAAACCCATGCAACAGTCCCCACGGGTTTTCTGTCCGGTGGTTTTTCCGCCCGCAGTCCAGCCGCAAAACATTGTGCTAGCACAATCTTCCGTTCGGTTCTGGACGGAAGATGTGCTTCTCAATGTGAAGGGGGAGGGCTTTTCTCCGCTCATCGCGGAGTAAAGCCGTCCCCCCTGCGGCCGTGGGGACGGCCGCAAAACAGGACAAATACGAGCCGGCAAACCGACCAGTATTTGCCTTGTGCCGTGGGAACGCAGCCTAAGGGCATGTCCCCACGGCACAGGTTTTCGGTCGGTTTTTCAGCCGGTTTGCGGTTTTTCAGACCGCCTGAAAAACTGGCCGAAAATGAGCACAATTGTGCTCTATGGAAAACCTGTGCAGCAGTCCCCACTGCACGGGTTTTCCGCCCGGCGGTTTTGCCGCCGGCAGTCCAGCGGCAAAACATAGATTAAGCACCATCTTCCATCCGGTATCCGGACGGAATCTGTGCTTCTCAATGGGAGGAGGGAGGGCTGTTCTCCACTCATCGCGGAGAAAAGCCGCCCCCCCCTGCGTCCGTGGGGATGGCCGCAAAACAGGACAAATACCAGCCGGCAAACCGGGGGGTAAAATTTTTCCCCATCCGGTGAACGGCCCCAAGGGGGCTTCACACAGC